>JAMZDL010000169.1:0-61136 GCA_027579765.1 Candolleomyces efflorescens
CGTCCCACTTGGTTGCTCTCAGTGTGCCGAAACTTGGCCGTCGACGTCCACGACCACGACAGGCCGCTTTCGTCACATATTTTTTGACGAACAACACCTCGAATCTTGACTACCGACTACCGATACCCGCCTGCTCATCACCCGAAACCACCCGAAAACCCAAAACATCTGTTTCCACTTATTTTCTTCGATTCTTTCAGTCTCTACTGCCTTTCTCTTTCTCTCTTTCTCTCCTCTGCTTATCTCTCTCTCTCTCTTTCTTACTCTCGCGATACCCGCCTAGCTGGACGACGGCCTGATCAACCGCCTTCCTAATTGGGCAACCACCTGAACTCGACGACGATACCTAGGTCCCCGACGCCGTAGCTTACTACTATGGCCACTGTGACTCGCCGCACGCGCAGCCGCGTTGTGGCGACTGATGCTGGACTAGCTACCCAGCCCCGAGATGCCTCTGGACTCCCCCCCGACCCCACCGTTACGACGGCGGGTGCCGCTACTGATGGCGATGACCCCACACCCAATCAACGTACGTACGCTTTTGTTACTGCCTCCCCTCTTCCTTCTCGTCCCACCTCTCCACTCTTCACACCACGTACGTCGAACGAACCGAGCCTAGGGGACGATACCCACGTCCCCGAGGATCGAGTGTCGGGATCGAACCACCATAGGCGGGACATTGAAAGTCCTAGGCCCCTACAAACAGAGACGGTGCAGCCTACCCAGCTTGCCCGTAGCTCTGCGATGGATAGGAAGCCTAACCGAGACCCCCACCGATGGACAACAGTCCCCTCCCCTCGTCGAACACGTAGCCTTGAGTCTGTCAGACCCAACGAGCGCGTTGTTCAATTCGATACCCACAACCGATATGCGGCTCTGCCGCCCGTTCAACTTCAATACCAACGAGATGTACATGATGACGATGACGATGTGTTGCATCAGGCTGAGCGCCGTCTCACCCATGATCAACGCGCTGCCATCCATCGTCGTTTTGATAGAATTAATCAAACTGAGTCTCGCGAGTCTACTCATTCGCTCCCTGTGCCTAAGAATCGTCCCGAAAAAGGTAAAGGTCCTGATATCAGGAACTGGGGATATCTGAATGAGGAAGAAATGGATGAAGGAGTCCAGCGTGCTGCGTATGACAGCTATCGAAATGTGAGGCCCCAACGAGAGTTTGAAACACGACCTATTGCGTCGTCTAGCCGACTGAACAACCATCGTGACAATAACGATTGGAGTCACCGACGAAATGATACCCCACCTAGTCGAATCCCCAGCTTACAGCCATCCATTAGGAGCGTGCGTGGAGAACGCCGTGACGCCGCGCCCTCACCCATCAACCAAGTCAATGATACTAGCACTCTTGGCCAACTTCGGGATAGGGAACGTGAGTTCAACAATGGTAATTTCCAATACGAGCGCTTCTCTCGTCCACCTGGTGGAGGTCCTGACAGGGATCCCTCTGATCCAGGTGACGACTATCCTGATGATGATGGTGATGACCATCGGGGATATCGTGATGACTATCGTCGACCACGTCGTGGAGGACCATGGCATGGCCGAGGTGGAGCACCCCCTAACCGACGATGGGGACCCCCAGCTGTACCCCACTACGATAGAGGACAACATGATAACTATTACCCACCTGTAGACGCACACTCCCGTTTCAAGGTACCACTACCCAGTCCAAAGTCGTCATACGACGGCTCACCAGATCTTGATAAGTACACTGAATTCCGTGATGATTGCCGACGCATGATTCAATTGGCTCGAGTTCACCCTCGAGACCAAGTTGAGTTGATTGCCCCATACCTCGAGAAGCGTGCTCGCAAATTTTATCTAACCCGAGTGTCCCCCAACCCTGGTGTTTGGGACTTCACAGAATTCATGGATGAACTTTTCAACGCGATGTTTCCCAAAGACTTCAAAGCTCGTCTCCGTGAGAAGTTGAACAACAACGTTCAAGGTAACCGATCTATTTGGGACTATGTCCAAGATCTTCGTACTAAGCTGGATACCGTTGGTATGGTTGAAGAACGAGAACGTGTCTACAAACTATGGAATGGATTCAATGACCCGATCGAAGAGCGACTCTGGTTGGATCAACTCAATCCAGAATACTCTGATTGGGATGAGATTGTCCGCTGCGCAGAGGCCGCCGAGAACGCTCTTAGAGTTGGAAAGAGCCGTCAGGATCAACGGTTCAATAATGCTCGAGCTTCACAACCTACGAATCAGAATGATCGAAATGGACAATTGAATCGCAATCGCAGTCAGCCTACACCCGCGCAGAATCATCATGGCTCAAATCAAGCTAACCACGGTCAGAATCGACCTTCGGCGAATCCAACCAACCCCAACTCTGGCTCTCGGTCCAATGAACAACGCTCATCTGGCACTGGTAACACGGCTCAGCGAAATAATAGTACTGGCGCTGGATCTCGGCCTGCTTTCAACAACATGACTGAAGCTGAACGCCAGGAACATATTTCATCTGGTAAATGTTTCCGCTGCCACGGATTTGGCCACATCTCGCGCAACTGTCCACGCGCAAACATTGTGCGTTCAAACAACCCAAATCGCCCACCGGGTATGGCAACATTCAACTTAGAAATGGGCTACGACGAGGTTGATGATACGCACAGTGTTGAGATGGATGTAGAGAACGGCCTACCTGAGTTTATGTCCAACTCAATTGTGATAAGCACCGAATCGGAGGACCCTCACCACCAATCTTGTCATTTTGGACGGCGCGAAGAATTCAATGAGTTTGATGACCGACTTAACCAGTCAACTGACTCGGGTGTGATTGAAACCGTCCGACATGAGCTTCATGAGCCTGCGTGGATGGTCTTGCACGACTGCCCAAGCGCACAACCTAGGCAATATATTGGTGATGCCCTGTCTATGATGGCCGAGTACGTTCTGAATTCAAGTCAACCTTACCCTGGTGACAACTTTCTCGTGTGTCGGGATCTTGGAGTTAGAGGTCGGTTTGGTGTCCACCAGATTGACAAGTCAACTTATGGGATTTACGATCGACTTCTGAAGAAGTCCACCACTGTACCTAAATATCGGATTGAACACCCGAACTTTCGACTTGGAAGATTTTACGCTCGCCATAGGAACCGAGAATTGAAGCGAACTGTTCTGGAGGGCGAGTATAACAACCGTATGGGTGACGCCTACTCGGTTGTCGCTTCCTTCATGCTCAGAGATGGCATACAGTCCCATTACCCCAGTCAGAAGGACGATACTGACCCGGATGATCGCTTTGACGTTCAGATTTGGAATAAGGAGTCAGATGCTTTCGTTATAAACGATTATGATCGAGGAACTTACATTATCATCGCTGGATCATTACTGAGGAACCCCAAGTTCGATCTGGTTCGCTGGTATCAAGTTGCGAGTCAGGGACTCAGGGGATATGACCAGGACACCTATAAGCTGCCTGGATGCGAGGAAACTGGTCTAGAAACCCTCTATGAAGACAAAGATGCAACTCGACTTGAGGAGAACTCACCTATGGATGATTCAAACGATATCTATGACGACTTACCTGCGCTTCAGTCTGTTAGCTGCTCAGATCGATCCGAAACGAGCTCGGATGGCCTACACTACCCAGAAGAACTTGAATTCTCTGATTCAGATGACTCTGCGGAAATCTCCCGTCACCCGGATAATAATACGATGGGATCTGTGCTTGCTGAAGTGATTGTCGACGCTCTGTCACGGAGCACACCATTTCCTGGAGATCCACATCGTAGGAATTGGATTGGAGTCCGTTTTGAGGCTCTCAGAATCGATGCAGACACTTACCAACTGTTTGACCACCTCAGAAGCGAAGTGGTGACTATTCCTATTGAGTACCTTCGTAACCCTTCGTTTAACATCGGCTTGTGGTACGCTGAGGTTTCTGGCTCGAGAACCGAGGGCTTAGACCTCGAAAAGGCAATTGTGAGGTGGCTGGAAGGTCATCAGCTCAGATCCACAATCTTAGGCCGCGGATTCGAGCACAGGATGGAACACTTGCTCAATATGAGTGTCCTCGATGTTGACAACTCATACGACGACACACTGCCTGTGTTTGAACGATTCTCTGTGCTCAGAGACCCTAGATCGAGCGAGTTCTTGCTCGTTACTGATAGGAGACATGAAACGGTCCGTACAATTCGTAGTTTGGACGCAGAAGACCCGAATTTCGATCTCTTGAGTTGGCATCGCCAGGAGGGCGAGTCTGAGGAGTACCGACACATTCTGATTGATGAAAACGAATTCCCTGCCCCTCCGAAACTATTTGGTGAACCTGAGAAGCATGCTTACGCAAAAATAGCCTCCAACCCTCGTGTTTGGTCTCGTACTCTCCGTACCATACCCAGAGTTCGTAGTTCCATTCGGAAAATCGCCAGAGATCGTCAGGAGATCCGAGAAATAGTCCAGAACTTGCAGAACGAGCTCTTGGTGGCTGGGATTCAAGTGCCATCAAGTTCTTACCCTGCTCTACAGCGAAATGCGTCCGCGTTGAAGTCTAGAGGTCCACTTGTACCCAAACCGTTGGTTATTGTCGCTGAAGCGAATGGCCAGCCAGCTAGAGCATTGCTAGACTCAGGATCGCTCGGTGATTTCGTCTCTTCGACTCTTGTTGACCAGTTGAAGGTCAAGACTCAATTTCTTGATCGTCCTATCGATTTGCAGCTCGCCGTTCAAGGGTCTCGCTCGAAAGTGAACTCTACAGTGAGATTACACTTGAAGTATCAGAATATCGATGAGGAGCGAACCTTCTATGTCATAAACATCAGCAGCTACGACCTGATTCTTGGTACACCATTCATGTATCAACACCAAGCATGTATCGGTCTTAACCCTGCTCGTGTTGTCATCGGAAGCGATGAATCGAAGGAGATACCACCTGGAACTGATACCAAACCAATTCTGAGCCAAGTAGACTTTGAGTCGCCCGAGATAGAGGATGCTCGACGCTATCTTCAAGAACTAGCTGAGCCACTGTGCAAAGATGTTGAAGAAACAGACTTACCCCCTCTCCGAGCGATTAACCACACAATCCCTTTGATTGACGAGTCCGCTGTCTACAACTGGAGACCATCGCGATGCCCGGATATGTTTCGAGAGCAATGGGCTCAAAAACGAGATACTTACTTGAGATCTGGTCGCTGGGAGATGACCTCTGCGGGTAACACTGTCCCGATGTTGCTGATTCCGAAACCGAAGAAAGACAAGCCCGAACTGCGCACTGTCTTTGATCTTCGTGAGAGGAACAAGAATACGCGGAAAATGACGTCTCCCCTGCCTGACATTGAAGGCATTTTGCGACGTGTTGCTCGTAAACCCTTTCGATCAGCGTTAGACTTGAAATCGGCCTATGAACAGATCCGAATCGTACCAGAGCATGTATCTCGTACAGCAGTAACGACTCCAGATGGAAATATCGTTAGCCACGTCATCCAGCAAGGTGACTGCAACGCCCCCGCAACATACCAGGCACTCATGAACCACATCTTCTCGCCATACCTTGGTATTTTCATGGATGTGTACTTAGATGATATTATCATCTACTCTGATTCGCTTGAAGAGCACTTGGATCACGTCCGGAAGGTTCTGGATGTCTTGACGCGAGAAACATTGTATCTGAGCAAAGGGAAGCTTCGTTTTATTGCACATGAGTTGGAAATATTGGGCCATATCATTGACGATGATGGTATCCGGATGGATCCTCACAAAGTCGACTCAGTGCTGAAGTGGAAAACTCCAACAAATCGAGACTTACTTAGAGGCTTTCTTGGCTCGGTTGGCTACCTAGCAGATGACGTGCCCGGAATCAGAGTCCCCATGGGAGTTCTAAGTGCGATCACAGGCGACACTGTCCCATTCCGTTGGACATTCACTGAGCAGCGAGCCTTTGAAGAGGTTAAGCGACTTGTCCATGATTTCCGTGAACATCACAGAGTCCCACTTTCCTACGGCGATAACGCACCTCGCATCTGGTTGGTTACAGATGGCTGCGCGACTGGTATCTCAGGCGTTGTCTGTCAGGGGGAATCTTGGTCGAACGGGAAAGTTGCGGCTTTCTACTCTGCAAAGCTGAATCCTGCGCAGCGTAATTATCCCACTCATGAGATTGAGATGCTCGCTGGAGTCGAGACAATGCTTCGCTTTCGTGATGTGCTTCAAGGTGCAAAATTTACCTGGGTCACGGATCACAAGGGCCTGACTCACCTGTTGAAGCAGAAGGAGCTGTCTGGACGACAGGCTCGTTGGATGGAAAAGATTGGATCATTTGATTTCCAAGTTGAGTATGTACCAGGGACAGACAACGTGCTCGCGGATGCGCTTTCTCGTGTCTATTCAAACGACTCAACTGGCACTGTCCGTGCCAGGAGCGAGTATACATATCACGATGTTGTCAACGATGATGTTGTACCAGTAACGACTCCTCCAATGCCTATTTTCACATCGATTGAAGCCCTTGCGCTTTCGCCTCGCACTGATCCTCCCCGACGCAGTGCACGGCTTGCAGAAAGGGCTGCAAAAACAACGGATCAACTCGCTCCAAGAGCTCGGATGACCTCAGGGAAGCGAGTGGAGGGCGGGAGTGTACAGAAACACCCAGAGAACACATCTATAGCGACAGAACACGCTAACTCAAACAGTGATTCCTCCAACGACAATTATACTCTTGAAACGACCCCAGCTGTCAACGAACACGATAACAGCCGTACACCAGATGGATCATTACTCAGTATCGTTGAGACAAGCACTGGAGCTCAAGGACTTGAATTTCTAAGTCAGATCAAGAAGCTATATGCACAAGATCCTGTGTTTCGATCGGTACTTGAGAAACCCTCTGAGTTTAGGAACTTCAAGCTCGAGAACGACTTGCTCTATCTCTCCGAAAATGGAAAATCGCTACTCTGCGTCCCAAAGGGCCTTATTGGAAAGCACTCAGCTCGAGAACTTGTCATTTCCGAGGCCCACTCCGTTCTAGCTCACTTAGGAGCGAGCAAAACAACACATTACCTTCGTGATCACGTATATTGGAAAGATCTTGTTGCAGATGTCAAAGCCTTCTGCGACACCTGCATAACTTGCAAGCGCAACAAGCCGGATAATCAGCGACCATATGGGCTGTTAAACCCCCTTCCAGTGCCATCTTATCCTTGGGAATCGATTGGTATTGATTTCGTTGGCCCGTTCCCAATTTCGTCGAATCGCGATGGATCTTTCGACAATATCACAGTTGTTATTGATCACTTAACGTCTATGGTTCACTTAGTACCTGGCAGACAGGATTACAACGCCAAAGAGGTCGCCGAACTGATGTTCGAGTCAATATACAAGCTACACGGTCTTCCAAGAATGATTGTATCCGATCGGGACGTTCTCTTCACAAGCACTTTCTGGAAACGACTCAATGAACTCATCGGCCCGAAGCTGAAGCTCTCGAGCGCTTACCACCCTGAAACGGATGGAGCAACTGAAAGAGCGAACCGAACTCTTGTTCAGATGCTCAGAGAGCTTGTCAACGAAAAGCAAACTGATTGGGTACAGAAACTCCCAGCTATCGAGTTTGCTCTCAATTCTGCTCGATCTGATACAACTGGATACTCACCATTCTTTCTGAACACCGGGAGAATGCCACGATCGATGATTTGGAACAACGCGCCGCCATCTGAGTTCCCTGCCGTTCGTAACTTCGCGCTGCAGCGAAAACTTGCTCTAATGTCGGCCCACGACAGCATTATTGCTGCCCGAGTGAAGCAAACGAGGGATTCCAACAGGAAGCGACGTCCCGCTCCGTTTAAGGTCAATGATCTGGTCTACTTATCAACTAAGAACATTTCATTTCCCAAGGGATTAGCTCGTAAACTCGTTCCCCGGTACATCGGACCGTACAAGATCGTTGAAGACTTCAACAACCAGTCGTTTCGATTGGAACTGCCCTCGCATCTCAAGCAGAGAGGTGTCCACAATGTATTTCATGCCTCTCTTCTCAGAATTCATGTTCCTAATGATGATAGACTATTTCCTGGTCGTCTCGATGAGCAGATCACACCCTCAGGTGATGGACCTGAGCCTGAATGGGCTGCCGAACGCATCCTGTCGCACTCTGGCTCAGGTCAGAACTCAATCTTTCAGATGCTGTGGAAATCCGGGGACACCACATGGGTCCCTTATCACGAGATCTCCCACATTCCAGCCCTTGGCGTCTATTTGGAGCTACTGGGATCGTCTGACATTGACCAATTACCGCCAGGAACCGGTCAACCAGCAGGAGATAACCCTCAAGTTTAACTTGAGAGAGTATCTCATGATTTTCCCTCCTCCTGTTTCATATTCCGATTTTTGCCCTATTTTTTCCGATCTTTCGCCTTCCTGTTTCGCTTTTATCTCCATTTCGTTTTGCTTTTACTTTCTGTATATATTGATCCATTTCCCTTCACCACATCTCTCTTTTCGTCTCTCTATTTCACGACTCGCTCAACTCAAACACTCCCATCACTCGATCAATCGTTCACTTTCCCTTTTCGTAACCCACTCTCCGTCGCTCTCTCTCCCTACGCCATGGCACCATCGCAATCCGTCTACCAACGAACCCCTCGACAGCTACCCACCCCTCACCCGTCCATCCTCAAGCTGTCTGATCACCTCTTCGTGTTCGTCTTCAACCAGTACGACCCTCCGCGCGAAAACATCATCACTGCCGCCGAAATTGCCGAGGCAATCAAAACCGATACCCTGTTGCGTCTGGGCAAAGTACCCGAACGGTGGCCGTACGTCTATTCGGACATCGCCAATCATTTCAACATTCACAACACCTCGGACAATCGCCGATTTGTCGAATACGACTGGGGCTCTTCCACGACGTCCCACACGGATTCCCCCGCACCTACCTTCGAAGATTTTGGCATACGAAAGGATCATGTTTACGGTTCCCGCCAGGGTGGCTTGGTCAACACTCCCGAACAACGACGATACGTCATGTCTTCTATTTGGACTGATGCCATCGAGCTCAAAAAGCGCCAAGCAGCCGGCGGCTCTGATTCCACCGCCAACGGTCTTCCAAACAAACGACCTCGTGTCGTACCCGCCACTACTACTCCCTTGCCCTCGGCCGCTGGTCCTTCCAAGTCTTCCGAAGGATCACCTTCGGCCTCCGTGCCCACCAGAGCCGCAGGCTCATCCTCCAAGGGTGCCGTCCCCGATGGCCATATGGACATGTCTTCCAACTAAATTCGTACTATTCCTTCAGAATAGCAGGAGGGCGTATGTGACGATCACCTAGCTATTCAGATACCCGACGCTCCTTTCTGATCACTCTTTGTTCGGTCTCTTTATTTGTATCCTTTATTTGTCGTTCATTTACTTTTGTTTATTTTTATGGACTTAGATACACGAAGAATCTTCAGATATACATCGTAGGTAGTCTGTAGTTCGAGCAGTGCAATCGAAATACCCCCCCGTGTTAAACCGTCCCACTTGGTTGCTCTCAGTGTGCCGAAACTTGGCCGTCGACGTCCACGACCACGACAGGCCGCTTTCGTCACACTAGGCCTCACGAGGGCGGATCGAGTATACTGTTTGTTACCCGCACGTGGCATGACGACCTGGGACAAGCCTGTCAAGGGTGAAAGAGAGCAGCTGGAGTCAAGATAGCAGGGAATCACAGGTTTATGGATATCAGATCTTGTTTCCCGAGTGCCGACTTCCAAGCCTATGCCTGCGCAGCGAGGATGTAGCATCTCGACTGGTCTGCTGCATTGGAATGTGGATTTGCGATTCGCGAAGGAAGGATAAAACAACGTAACAGATGAGGGGCGAGCATTATGTCCACGTTATTAGGAGAAACAGAGGTTCGGGGAGGTAGGGGCGTTCAAAGGAGACAGGCGCCTGCATGATACCACGCTAGGTGAGCCTCAGCCCCACGCTAGTATTTCCGTTTCGACCGAATGTTTCTTGATCGAAGATGTGATGTCGAAAGAAAAACTTTCAATGGGTCAGTGAGTGAGTCGACTTCGCGAACCAGCTGGGGGATGTCGTCGGAAGTTGGAAGAGAAGAAAGCTGTGGGAATTTTCATTCATGGCTCGCCATCAAATCATCGGGGTCTGAAGCTGAGCTGAAGGTGGTCCTAAACTCGTATTTTGTTGTACGCCGCAAAGCTCCAAATCTGCAGTACTACTTCTTTTTCAACAGAGCTCTCTAAGGGCAATATTCAACAGACATTGATCAAGGATACTCGGAGCACAGCCATTCGAAGCCACACTTCGCTGCCATATCCTTCGCTTTCTGCTTCGTAGTGGCCGATCCCTTCCCTACTTTGAGTACATTGCTATTCTCGAGGACTGTGACTGTGGAGACGAGATGTGAGTGTTATATCTTATACTAAAAGCACTCGTAGCACTCACGCCTTGCTTCGGCAGACCATCCCTTTTCGCAGTCGTTGGTCTCCCAGACGACAACAGATGCTCGGACGGTATTGCCGAATATCTTCTGCGTAGTGTTGTTGAATTTCAAGCACGATCCTGGTCGTGTTCAACGTCAGTGGTGAGAGAGAGAGAACACGAAGATTAGGGACCCACCGTCGGACATGTCAAAGGTAGGTAATATGACTGAGCGCAGGGAGAACAGTTGCCAAACTTCGCGAGGTGAGAAGGGCGCTTTAGAGGTATGAGCTCTTGAGATTACTTCCTCGGCTTCCAGGCCATTTTATACAACAATCTCTCGCCTTGAGAATTAGGTCGTCTGCAGAGGCTGAAAAATGCGATGGACGCGCCTCCTGTTCAATCTTTACGAAACGAATCTGATTTCGCCCGTTGATTTGGAGCACCAATTGCTCAAGTCATGTCCTCTGAATCTTTCTGAAGCGATCCAGACTCGCCACCGTCACGCCTTCCAGCCATATAATCAAGGGCGGCCGCGCAGATTGGTAAATTGTCGACGTAATTTTGATAGGTCGAGAGGTCAAGACGTAAAAGTGAATGGCTATTGAACGACACGCTCAGAAGCTTTCGTGCCAGGTGACAGACGAAAATTTCCTCACTGAGCGGCAGTGACACCGGTGTGCAGATGATAAAGAACGCGCCTTCAGGCGAACAAAGTCGAGCATGGACCGAACTGGATGTAATATATCCATACCCTTCGACTTGCGCTCAACGGCTGGTGGAGATGACCTACTACAATTTCAATTCAAGAAAGAGGAGCCATTCTCTCATGGAGAAAGACCAGTTGGGGAAATCGATGGAGTTTCTGTGTTTCTGATTCCCTGTTCCGAGCGCCTTTGCGGGTTTGGCCGTTGAACCTGGCGACAAGTACTGCGCTCGCTGAGGGGCTCTTGTGGCGCGAATTTGGACATCTCAGGGGTGAGCTGCTAATTTATCGAACCTTGGATTGAGGGTCTGAATGAGATTGAGGGACCTGGTGAACAATTGGTTTGTGAGCTTTCCATCGATCCGATGGCATGTACGGGGCTCGTTTGCTCTTGTTCTTGATCGCCGATCGGGTTTCTGAGTGGTTCGAGCCTGAAGCAAAAGTCTTCAAGGACACTCCAGCCTCCAGGTTCTCGCAAGACGTGCTTAAAACGTTGAGACCGTCACTTTGTCGGTGCGTCAAATGCATAGTAGCTGGCCCAGATCTCGAGTTGAAGTGTGTTGTAAGATCAGGGGCGCTGCGGCACGAGGCAGTAATAAAGAGGATGAGCCTGCAACCCCAGATCTTATCTCAGCACCTTTGAATGTGAGAGAGGCAGTGCGAGCTGCGAGCTCAGCTGCTCGATGTGCTGTGCTTGCCATAAGTTATCCATACCGAAGCGACTGTGCAGTGCTGACCGGAGTGATCTCATCGCTCATTCGACGCGGAATTTACACCCAAAAATGGGATATGAGCTTGGAAGTTCTTGGAGCTCGCGGATAGCTCTCAGAAAGACAGGAGATCGACTGAGTACTCTCCTCGCAGACAACTTCAATAGCACGGGGTGCTCATGGATCTATATCTTGGATTCCGGATCGAGCTTGTGTCGCTTTCTATTTGCATCACGGATTGCATTCATGGGATATATCCTAAGCATGTCAGATGTAAGAGCGGTGGTGGTCGATAGAGCGCCGCCCCAGAGTTCGGGACGAGTATGGAACGGCGTTGAAAGATCAAGCAATCGCACAAGGGAAAATAAACCCTCCGGTCACAATCACGTTGCGCTATTGAACGGAGAGAGACCTCTATGGCAATCGTTACTCGGATCGATTGAATTTTAACTCAAGTCGAGGCCACCAGATGCTGGAAGATCAGGGACGTTGGGCACGAGGCCGCGATAATAAAGTACAAAAATATCCTGAAGCGTCAGATCTAATCTTATTGGCAAAGAACGCGGACGCTTCCTCAGACAGTCGTCCGCGTTGAATTCTCAGTACTTTTTGTGAGCCTTTTCTGTTGAATGAGTAGTCATGATCTCAAGATGAATGTACGGGCCCCAACATTTGCGCTCGAGCGTCCAGATGTGGATGAAAGCCTCAAGCTCCACGTGAGGTGTAACAGGCCCAGAACCACCTTTTCGACCGAGAACAAAAGGCCCCGTCCCTGCCAAAAGTATCGACCTCAGTTCCCGCTCCGGTGTCGGACACTTCGCGCACGGACCATTTGATAGGCTGATACATCTTATCGCTACTATACACATACCTACAAGAGGAATCAAGGGCTGTCGAGTACAACTGGCGGCCTCCACGCCGGCGTACAGCAACTTCAGTACGACTCGATTTTTTCTTCGTCACTTTGGTAATCCGTTCGTTCGTGAAGTGAGTTAGATCAATGATCACGACCTCGAGAAGCTCCCTTGGCATGATAAGCTGTCTGTTGGAACTGAAAGAACTCCCACTCCTGCGCGTTGATTTCTCCCTTGGAGCGACCACTTTGGACTGTCAATTCAGGTTGCTCTTAGAGACCCTCCTCTAAGACCTTTGTCTCGGAGCTGGAATGTAGCAGGACTGGTGAAGGAGAGTCAGTCCGATCCGGTCCCTGTTGATGCCAATATCCACAAAATTGGCTTAGTCCGTAACTTGTCAATTCCAAACGCGCGGCCACATCAATTTTCATACCTCGTACATAACGACTCCACCTTGCTTACTAGCGTGTTTGCTCCGAATCGCTCGAGGCAAGACAAGCTACCTGGTGTCAGCGGCTCAACTTCCCCAATTGGGGTGCGAACATTGCCCGCTCATCACGGATTGCCTCTTTTGGTGCCGAGGCGCTCACACCCAAGCAAAAGGCTGACTGAATATCTCCCGTTAGATGAATTATTTCTCCAGGGTGCAATGCAGGTCTTGTCATCAGACTTTGAACATGGCTTTCACATTCGCTCCTTCGAACCCGGACGTGGTTAGAGCACTTGCACGGCTGTCAGCGTGTAGTCATAGATCATGAACAGTCAGATAGCTTGATAATGGCTCTACGATTCAGGTATAAAAGCTAGGCGAGCCTAGGTCAGGTCTTCATTGAATCTCTAGCGAAGAGATTCTACTCAGCTGAGCAAAACAACTTTAACAACATCCCGTTGTTAATCTACGACTATTACTCACGATGCTCGCATCCCACTTGCTTACAACCGCGCTCCTCGCCGTTTCAGCTCTTGCAGCTGGAACACCTAGGATCGACAAAAACAAGGCAGCTTTGCTCGTTGTCGACCACCAAGTTGGACTCTTCCAGCTGGTGAAGGATATCAATCCCAGTGAATACGTGAACAACATTGTTGCCCACGCTGCCCTGGGACCTCTCTTCAACCTCCCGACTGTGCTCACCACCAGTGCTGAGACCGGTAAGCTCCTCGACAACGTCCTTCTCTTTCCGTTCCCTGACTGGGTTTTTGTTATGGTAAATGTGTTCAGGCCCGAACGGTCCCCTTCCCAAGGAGATCCTCCAGCTCCACCCTAACTCGACCATCGTGAGACGCAACGGCGAGGTCAACGCATGGCACAGCGAGGAATTTCGCAATGCGGTTCGTGCCACTGGGAGGACCCAGATCATCTTGGCTGGAATTACTACCGATGTAAGTACTAGCGCTTTCTTGACACCCTCTCATCCACCATCTCACTGAGCGTTTTATTCCCTAGGTCTGCACCACGTTCTTGGCCCTCTCCTTGGCGGAAGAAGGGTTTGAGGTCTTTGCTAATGCCGATGCGTCGGGGACCTTTAACAAGGCCATCGCGGACAACGCGAACGACCGTATGCGGAACGGTGGTGTCCAAGTCCTCTCTTTCTTCGCCGTCGTTGGTGAATTGATGGGTGACTGGCGTAACACTCCTGGTGCCCTTGAAGTTCTGCCATTCCTTGATAGGTACGCAGCGATACTTGTTACCCTGGCAATCATCCTGCTTATTGATGGTATTGAATGCGTAGGTTCCTCCCGCCTGCGGGTTATCTTGCTCGTGCGCATGCTGCTGCTGTGACCAATGGTACTATTCTTCCTGGAGAGTTGGCTGGACTGGAGTAATCCCAGGTCGTCGACCGTGCCGACATGTATATGTCGCCTTTCAAATTTTCTTCGCTTTGTCATTAGCTCCTTGTAATCCTTTACCCTTGCACAATGCCCCTTGTTGCTCGTTTCCTATCACTCTGTGACCCCACTATAATGTCGCGACTGTCAATCCCAGTCCTGTCTGGTATTGAGGGACGAGAGTACGTATGTACATGCGGTGTGATTTCTGATCAAAATCTCACCATGGATGCAGGACCTCACAGTCACCTGGGCGGTCATCAACACCTACCTACGTGGACTTGCGTCGTAGAATGGGCTGTTGCGTTCTCCTCCCAACTGGGTGACGAATATGGAATAAAGAGGGAAGGGGCCGGTCGGGACACGATCCATATGCATGGTCACCTGAATCTTGTCTACCGTCCATGCCGTCTGCTCGTCTTCCTCTTTCCGGCGGCATCCACGCCGACATTTTAGTTTGAATGTGTTCATTCCTTCGTGAAATGAATTTAATCATGATGTCAAAGTGCTCGCTCATGACGCTGTTTTTTGGATCTGCGAGAGCTCTACTCTTGTGCTGTGTTTCTTACTAGGATGTGATCATCAATCTGAGCTGTCGATCGAAGTCGCTTTTGAAGTCCCTCTACTCCGACCTCTGTCTCGAAGGTCCCCCGAGAGGAACGCGAATGTAGCGGGGGCCGTGAAGGAGGGTCATTTCGATCTGATTCCTGTTGATCCTAACATCCACAACGACTCAGTCCGTATTTCTCAAATCTAACGCGTGCAGCCCCACATCGATTTTCGTATCTCGTTTACTTGAACAATATAACGGCTCCACCCCGCTTACTACCATGTTTCCTCCGAAGCGCTCGACGCAAGGCAAGATTACCTGGTGTCAACGACCAAACTTTCCCCAATCGGTATACGAACATTGCCCGTCTATCACGCATTGCCTCTTTTGGGCAGAGGCGCTCACAACCAAGCCAAAGGCTGACTGAAGAATCTCCCATTGGGAGAAATAGTTTGCCAGGGTGCAATGTGCTCGAGTGGAATTTGTTGCCCCTCTGGGGGTGTTCTTGTCATCAGACGTTGAACGTGGCTTTCATGTTCGCTCCTTCGACCTCGGATGGTCATTTTTCATAGCACTTGCACCTCGAGCTCGTCATAGTCACGGAGTATGAACAGTCAGATTGGTTGATGATGGGCCGACGACTCAGGTATAAAAGCTAGACGAGTCTGAGCTAGTTCTTCATTGGATCTCGAGCAAAGAGATACTACTCCTCAGCTCACCGAAACGACTTTAACTACTACATCGCATTGTTCATCTACTCACGATGCTCGCATCCCGCTTGCTTTCCACCGCGCTCCTCGCCGTTTCGGCCCTTGCAGCTGGGACACCCAGGATTGACAAGACCAAAGCCGCGTTGCTCGTCGTCGATCATCAAGTTGGACTTTTCCAGCTCGTCAAGGATATCACGCCGAGCGAATACGTGAACAACATCGTCGCGCACGCTGCGTTGGGACCTCTCTTCAACCTCCCGACTGTGCTTACTACCAGTGCTGAGACTGGTAAGCTCCTCGCCAACGTCCTTCTCTTTCCGGTGACTGACTGAGTTTTCGTTGCGGTAAATGTATCCAGGTCCGAATGGTCCCCTGCCGAAAGAGATCCTTCAGCTCCACCCCAACTCGACCATCGTGAGGCGCAATGGTGAGGTCAACGCATGGCACAGCGAGGAATTCCGGAATGCGGTTCGTGCAACTGGGAAGACCCAAATCATCTTGGCTGGGATCACTACCGATGTAAGTACTAGCGCTTCTTCGACACCCTCTCATTGTCCATATCATTTCATTTGCTAGGTCTGCACCACGTTCTTGGCACTTTCCTTAGTCGAAGAAGGGTTCGAGGTATTCGCAAACGCCGATGCGTCCGGGACGTTTAACAAGGCCATCGCGGACAACGCGAATGACCGTATGCAGAATGGGGGTGTGCAGGTCCTCTCTTTCTGGGCGGTCCTTTGTGAATTGATGGTTGACTGGCGTAACACGCCTGGTGCGCCTGAGGTTCTGCCTTTCCTTGATAGGTATGTACACCGATTCGTCAGTCTGGGTTTATGCATCTGACGCGTTGATGGTTGTGCTGGAATTGTAGGTTCCTCCCGTCGTATGGGTATCTTGCTCGGGCGCATGCGGCGGCTACGATCAATGGTACTATCCTTCCTGGAGAGTTGGCGGGATTGGAGTGATCCCAGGTCCGACCGTGACGATATCCTAGCCTTCTAGGTAAAGAATGCACTCGTTTACTCGTGTTCTAGACTCTTTCCTTTTTTTCTTCGATTTGTGATTACCTCTTTGTACCTACTTGCCCTTGCACAATGCACCTTGTCGCCCGTTCCCTATTGCATTCAAGACAATCAAGAGTCGTATTCAGGTACACGGCGAGTATGGAGGAAAAGTAATACGTCGCCGTTTGTATAGTATAGAAAGAACGCTGGGAGGCCTTGACGATTCGGCTGGGAGCGTCCGTAGGCACCTCAGATCCGACAGAATAGAATGCGACTGAGATTCCGAGTCGAAATGTCACCATGTACGCAGGAATACACCGTCGTCTGGGCGGTAAACGCCACCACCTGCCTAGCTACGTGGACTGCGTCGCAAGTTGGGAATCGGTGAGACGTCGGGCTTTTCCAACTGACTGACCGATGTCGAGCACGGACGCAAATGGGACGATACGATTAAAAGAGACAGGTGATAGAAGGAACGAAGGGAGATCGAGTGCGAAATTTTCTTGGGAGAGCGAGGTGACACTGTTCGAGTTTGTAGACGCGCGAGACAGGGCCGAAATTGAGGTGCTGATGCGTTCGTTTGCGCTGAGCGAGGTATTTCAAATGAAGAAAAAAGTGAGACTAAAGAGATTACACATATTTATCTTGGTGTGACAAGTCAACGTTGACCGTCTACCACAAGATATATACTACGTAGATGGGGAGCTGAACGTCGGATGGTGCTAGTCGCGTCGGCTCGGTTGTATCGTCGCACTTGTAGCCAAAGGAGAATGCGTGTGTGGACGAGCGAATGAATGGTCGAGCCGAGATGATATGGGTACCGAGTCGGCAAGCACGAGTCCAAACTAGAACTCGACCTGAGGGAAATGGTTTGTTGGATCGTTTGATCGACAAAAGAGAGTTTCAAGACCGGTTGAGCCGTCTACGATAGGTGATATCAGATGGATGGACAACGACAGCAGCCAAATCGTCGTAGAATTCTTTCAACAGCAAGTGCGAGTGCGATGGAGAGGCTGAATCTACGCATAGATCCAGGAGCGGTGAAGAGTCCGTGTCGCAACAGAAGTGCGGAGTTTCTTTGGGGGAAGCGCGCTGATAGACTAGCGAGATAGGAAAAGGTGAGTCCGAGTTGGCCCATCGTCGTTGCGTTCGTTCGTTATTGAGGTCGCTGGCACGGATACCTCGTTGCCTTCCACGGCCCATAAGACGATTAATTGAACAACGCCGTCGGTCGGTCCCAGCCATATTTTCGACGAGAAGGGAAATGGGAGAGCGAAATTGAGGTGAACGTTCCCCGTATGGAAGCGATGAGGTTGAGGACCTCGAAATCGTAGCTGGAATTTTCACCCAAGAAGACCTTAACGATCCGATCGGTGAAACTGTGGAGACAGTTCACGAGATGGGGAACGAGATGTATGAACGATGAATGCCAGGGAAGGAGGAGCCCGAGGGAGAACTGCGTACATCGTAAGAGTGTCGTCAAGTTCAAGGAAAGTGAAGGACGAGACGTGTTTTGGAACACCCGAGAGAGTATAGAGAGGTCGAGGAGACGGCGAACGAGACGTATGAACGATAAATACCAGCGAAAGAGGAGACTGAGGGAGAATTGTGTACGTCGCAAGTGGATCTTCGTGAACGAGGAAGAACAGCGAGACATGTTGGAGAAGACGTATTTGTGAGGCAACGCCCGAGAGGGTGTACAGAGGTCGAGTTGAGGCGAGAGGAAGATACGAATTCAGAGGGATATGATAAGTTATACAGGGACGGAAACGACGAGAGAGACGGTTCATTCATTGATTGGCCGGGAGAGTCGACTACGATATGTGATACCAGGCGGAGGGAAAAATAGGAACGTGTTCGTCGAATATAGAGGTAGATTTCTTCTCGAGGGGAAGGGACACCGGAGAGATAAGATACAGGAGTCAAAGCCGAGGTGGAGAGACAACGTCGCAGCAGAGAGACTTCGAGGTTACTTGGCTCTGGGTCGTTGAGGACAAGAAGGTTGGTTCGTGACTGTCGCCATCGTAGGGCAAAGAAGCGGAGAGGAAGAAGCTCGGTGTGGAGAAATAACGCTATGAGGACAGAGACTATGAGCGCCGATCGTTGGGGCGCTACGAGGCTAAGAAGCTTTCAGGTATCGTAATGGTTGGCCTCGTGCTGAATGTCTCCGAGAATGACGCGCAGGAAGCCTAGTGTCCGAAAGCTATGTAGTGTCGGAGGACAGAGGTAGCGCCGGCGTGTCTAGCACACAATCAGAACACGCGGCTAGAGAGATTACTGTTTGAGCAAGGATCGATAACAAAACTGTGAAGTCGAGGAACAAAGAGTTTGTTGATTATCACACGTGTCCGTGCGCGCGAGGTCGATGGCAGTGCCGAATTTGCAACTCCGCTGAATGTGACGAGGGTCGTCATCATCAACCCCCTCCCACCTACACACACAACCCGCAGCTTCAATTGTGCGTCCGTGCGCTCACCCCTCCCAAAACCGACGACCGAGCAGCAGCGTCTCCCTTCCCTTCCCTTCCCTTTCCCTGTGTTTCGAACCCTTGATGCCCGCCCCTGCGCCGTTCTCGACGCCCAACCCCGCCGCTGGACCGCTTTCTCACCACCAACAACAACAACACCAGTACATCCAGCAGCAGCAACAGCAGCTTCAGCAGATGGTCGCTCAGCAGCAGCAGCAGCAAACGCAACCGTTGCCGTACCCCGCGCTGTACCTGTACCCGCTGAATGACTCGTTTGTACCGAAGCATATCGCACTCTCGCATGGGCAGCACGTAAAGATTGGGAGGCAGACGAACGCTAAGACGGCGCCTGGGGAGCGGAATGGGTATTTCGACTCCAAGGTGCTGAGTAGGCAGCATGCGGAGGTGTGGGAGGAGGGTGGAAAGGTACGTCTTGTTGGTGGTTGGGGGTCTTTCCGGATGTTGACGTGTGGGGGCGGCTACCTAGATTTACATCAAGGACGTCAAGAGCTCGAATGGGACGTTCATCAATGGCGAGCGGCTGTCGAGCGAAGCCGTCGAGTCGGATCCTTACGAACTAAAAAGCGATGATATCGTCGTACGTCCACCCACTCCCTCCTCCCCCCCTCACCCACCTCTGACTCGGACTTGTTCGTAGGAATTCGGTATCGATATTGTAGGCGAAGACAACAAGACTATCATCCACCATAAAGTCGCCGCACGCGTTATATGCGTATTTACAGAGCAGGATGCCCAGGTCGCCGCTCGCGCCGAGCAGCACCAGGCTCAGCATCAGTACCACCAGCACCAGCAAGCGGCAGCTGCAGCCGCCGGTGGTCCTCAGCCCGTCAACGGGGTCGGGACTGCCGGTGCCGCCTCCTCCGGGTTCAACTTTAACGGTACTCAACAACGACGGCCGCAGATGCAGCAGGCGTCTTCGCTTGGTGGGCTCGGTGGTGGCATCCGACAACCTGGCAAGTCGGGCTTGAGCTTTGATGTTATACTCAGCCGGCTCCAGGGCGAGTTGCAGAAGAGTCGGGAGACGGGTGCAGAGCTCAATACGCTCACCGGTGCTTTGGGCGAGGTACACGATACCTTGGGTGGCGGTTTGGTGAGCCTTTATTTCTTTTATTTTCGAATTTATGTTGATTATTTGTGTTTAGCCGACGAATCTCCCGCCGTTCCCGTCTGTCCTCCCACCTGTCCGACCTGCGTCAGAGTTGTCGCCTCCACCCCCGCCTCCACCCCCTTCTGCCCCTCCCGAATCGCAACCTCCTCCTCCTCCGCCCCCTCCGGCACCGGCACCGGAACCTACCGTCCCATCCCAGACGATCGTGGACCTCCAGAATCAGCTGAGGGAAACTCAGCATTCGCTTGCGAGTCAGCTGGATAAGATCCGTGCGTTGGAAGCTGTGCTCGCTGAGCAGGAGTCGATGAAGAATGAGATGAGGCATTTGCGCGAGCTTGTTGAGGTTCGGCAGAGGGAGGTGCAGGAGCCGGCGGGTGGGTTTGATCTTGAGGATGATGAGGATGAGGAGCACCATGATGAAGAAGAGGACGAAGACGATGATGCGAGGAGTGTTAGTACGCTGGTACCGCATGAGCTTGAGCGGGTGGACGAGGAGGACGAAGATGTCGTTAGCGATGATACGACTACACAGGATACGAGCGTTGATTCGGAGAGGGAGCAGGCGGCGGAGGAGGCGGCGTTGCGGGACCTTTCGGCTCGTCGTGAAGAAGTCGGTCGACCAGGGACGCCGGAGCCTCATATCCCACTCTCTTCGCTCTCGTCGAAACGCGCGCCTTCCCCGCTTTCGCAGTCTACCCTCGCACCGCCTCAAGCTACGACCGACGAGATTAAGGAGCAGATTGTCAAGTTGGCGCAGCAGGTCGGCGTTGTTGTCAAGTTGACGAGTACGTTGGAGGCGCAGCATGTAGCCGCCCAGAGTGTCATTAGGGTGTTGGAGGAGAAGGTGGAGAGTTTGGAGGGGGCTCTTAAAAAGGCTACGACGGCTAGTGAGGTGGTCGTTGAGTCTACTCCGGAGGTCGAGGTGAAGAAGGAGGAGGAGGAGGAGGTGCCGTCGCCGCTTACGGAACGTATCACCGATTGGATGAAGAACGTTGAAGGCAAGTGGGCTACTGTCCAAGAAGAGTGGAAGGAGGAACGGGAGAGGTTGTCGAAAGCGAGGGAAGAGTGGGAGAGGCGGGTCCGGCTCGTCGATTCGGGGTTGGAGCGGTTGAACGCTGCTACGCATTCGCTTTCGTCCATCGCTTCTTCGTCTTCGCATCCATTGGGATATCAGTACCCTGTGGGTAATGGGGATGTGGTAAAGTCGAATGGGCTTGTTACGCCGCCTAGTCCGAGGAGTCAGAGTAGCGATTCGGGGAGGTATAGGAGGAGGAGGAGGAGGGCTGCGCAGAGGCAGCAGCAGCAGCAGCAGTTGGCTTCGCACCCGCACGCCGATGAGGAGGATGACGAGGATTCGCAGGAGGAGAGTTCGTCGAGGGATGCGAGTCCACTTCGGAGTAGGAGTGCGTCGAGGGACCGGTCGACCGTCGCTGCCAACACCACCACCACCACTTCTGTGAACCTTGAATCGACGACGGGTGTGGCGAGTGCGTTGGCGTTGGGAGGTGTTACGGCGGGTGCGTTGGGTTCGCCGTCCGTACTCGGGAAGGGACGGGTTGAGGCGCCGGTGGTGATCGTGAAGCAGACGGAGACCCCGGAGAGTAGTGTGTATTATGGTGGTGCGGTGGATGAGAGTGGGAGTAAGGGATCGAGGCAGAGTAGTGTGAGTGAGGAGAATGGGGTCGTCGAGGGTGTGGGTTCGACGTTGAGTGAGAGTGAGAGTGAAAAGGTGCGTTTTTTGTTTGATGCTCGACTCTTGGTGGAAGTTAATTGATGAGTGCGTAGAATTCGATCAACGTACAGACGGCGCTTGGGGTTCTGTTGTTGAGCGTAGCGGCTGCTGCTGTTATTTGGAAGGTTAAGCCCGAGTAGTGGTTTGGTTTCTTTTTTCTTCTATGCGTGTTCGGTTTCTTCTATGCCCCCCCTTTTTTCTTCTTGTCGTCGTCTTGGTAAAAATTATTTGAATGGGATTGTGGTTCGAACGAATGGATGAACGAACGGCTGGTGGTTAGAGTATCAGTATCCCTTTTTATTTCTTTTTTTCTTCTTTTCGTAATGGTGGTGCCGTTCGTCTTCTCTCTCGTCCCTTTTCCTAACAGATTACTACTCGTAAATATACCATATTACATGCACGCATCCATACATACAACATACATACGCATCGTCGTCGTCTCTCTCGCTCGCTCGCTATCTTATTCCTTTCTTCTCTTCTCTCTCTCTTTCGACTTGAATGTTCATCCCTACGTATCTTCGTAGTATGCCGACTTGGAAGACGACCAAAGGGTTCGTCTTTTCTCTTTATTTTATTTCTTCGTGTTGTGGTTTTTGTCTCGTGTAATGACTTTGACGTTTCTAATTTATGGTTTTTTTGGCTCTCTCGAGGTGAAGTGGAGTGACTGCGAGCGGCGAGTAAGGTGAAGGGGGAGGGAGAGTCCGGAGAGATGTTGAGATGGAGGTAACAACGCTTCCATGGCGACGGGGAGTATATGGGCGAGTCGTTCGATCGTACGATGTACAAGTCGTAATATTCCGAGAGAGCTTCTCAACGTGGAGGTCGTACGTGCTCTGAAAGGACGTCGACATGAGTGCAAATTCCAGCAGTGCCTGATTACGCGTATGAAACTCGGAGCAGCTTCAAGTTGTAATGGCAAGCGGCGACGATGCTGCCTAATACATTGAATGCGAGATCTAAATCCCCCACTACTTCAACCACATCTCATCCCATTTTGTACGTTGGTACCATTGGAAGTTAATTTCGAATAGAGAAGTGTATACAGTAAATTAAGTAGACTCGGAAGTATGTAACGCGATGCGGCCGCTAAGTATGAGGGAACAATCTGCAACGCCTTCAGTTTTCGCGACAACTCAAAGGGAGCGCTTGGCTCGGTCATAACAGAAATCTCGTCCATGTCACGATACATCTCAACCAGATGTTCCGCAGCGCCGGACATATGGGCAACCTGAGCGCACGCGGCGTGGAGGGCGAGAAGGCGGGGATGGGGAGGTGGGATAGTCGTGCCATCCTCCAAGGACACCGTAGATCTGAAGCCGACTTGCGTCTTTATACGCCATGCCAAAATCGTCTCAGGGTCCATAGATTGCGGATATCGCACATCATAGTTATCGGGTATGACATTCCCGTCCTCGTCCTATAATGCATAAATGAAAGGACACGAAGACAAGCTAGGCCTACGTACCTGCGCAGGTGTCAACCATAGGTCAAGGCGGTCGAACAGCATATGCGCGAGACCCTCAGTTGTGAACGCATTCAGGGGACTGTTGAGATTGTCGTCGCCCATAATATCACGAGCAGAGAAGTCACCAAGACGTTCGAGAACCGCTGCAGCGCTCGAGGCCCAGGGGTAACGACGGTGCAGCATCAGAGGCTGCCTCTGAGGTCACACTTGTGGAGTAGTGGGAACTGAATGAAAGATCAGAGAGTAAGGTAGCTTATATACTTGCTGTTGAAATGTTTTTGTACTCGGCGTGGACTTGTTACGAACTTGGGATTTGATGTAGCCAGCTCAAGAAATGCATTATTGCTAGACGATACGACAATATCAGATAGGTTTATCGAAACACATGTAAGTAGGGAGGTATCAAGATATGTAGCAGCTATACAACGGTAGATATACGCGTCTCGAGCTGACGCAGGCTGGAAACAGAGCTCGGAAAGGCTGGGAAGAGCGAGCGCTTTTTGCTTGTGTTCCGGTGGACAACAAGCAAGCCCCGTTCCGAACTATTCGTTCCCTCAACGAGCGGTCGATAGAATGCACAAAATCGAGCAGAATTTCGGTGAACGGACGGAAATCATCAGCATGCGGCACGGTCGCTGTGACGATCACCTAGCTATTCAGATACCCGACGCTCCTTTCTGATCACTCTTTGTTTGGTCTCTTTATTTGTATCCTTTATTTGTCATTCATTTACTTTTGTTTATTTTTATGGACTTAGATACACGAAGAATCTTCAGATATACATCGTAGGTAGTCTGTAGTTCGAGCAGTGCAATCGAAATACCCCCCCGTGTTAAACCGTCCCACTTGGTTGCTCTCAGTGTGCCGAAACTTGGCCGTCGACGTCCACGACCACGACAGGCCGCTTTCGTCACATATTTTTTGACGAACAACACCTCGAATCTTGACTACCGACTACCGATACCCGCCTAACTATCTAAATTTTTGCAGTGGGCCCACCGCCAAGGTTATATAGCCTCAAAAAGCGCCTGGATAATATTCTGTAATTCTGTCCAAGAAATATTCGTTGTGTGATACACCCTCCAAAATGCTCAGTATAACTCAACCACCAAGCCACGTAAGTTATATTAACCCAAAATGCACCTGTATAACATGGCGACATCTAAAAGGGAAGACATCTCACATGTTATATCACCCCCAAAAGCACACATATAACTTGGCCATCAAACCTCCGTGTTATCTTCACTCAAATGCAGGCCATATAACACCCCAACAAATTACCCAAAAATTATATTGCCTCCAAAAGCACCTGAATAACATTGCCACCAACCTGCAGAAGATGTATTCGCTCAACCTGTAGGCACGCAACCATGAAACAAACACTCCAATACGTCAGACGTTTCACATGTTATATATCCACCAAGAGCACCTATATAACTCGGCGGCTAAATCTCCGTGTTATATCGACTCAAATGCAGGCTGTATAAATGCCCAATAAATCACCCAAAATTATATTGCCTCCAAAAGAACCTGAATAACAGAGAACCAAACTGTAGCCAGGCAACTGCATTATATACCCTCTTAAACTGTCTGTATAAAGCCCTAGCAAATAGAAATAAAATTATATGGTGTCCAAAATGACTTGGATAACACTGGGAGAGATCTGCTGAAGAAGTATCTTTGTCATATAACTGAGATGCAAAATAACACCAAAAATGCATTATACACCCTCCAAAACAGCCTAGCTATCTTACTCCGTAAGCACGGCCCTGATTCATTTTTTATTTCCGGCAGGTTTGGTTCGGAAATAATTATTTCCGAACCAAACCTGCCGGAAATAAAAAATGAATCAGGGCCCCCCTCCAGGAGTAAGATTGCTAGGACTCTCATGTCTCGGGACCAGTGAGGGATTTCTATCGAGGGTACAGGGATTTGTGTGACAGAGTGCTGTTTGAGACGTTACCTTGATTGGTATATGGCTATGTATCGGTTATGTTTCTTTATAGTGTGTTCATATGAAGGGGAGCGTCCTGAATTGTAGTTTACATATTGGCTGTAGTTCTCTTCTTGTAATTGGTGGCCTATGATAATACACGTACATTGTGGCCAGCAGTATTTAGAGTTAGTGTTGATGTCAATCATGGACTGAATGTGAGTTATATTTCAATTGGAGCCCAGGATATATCTTGCAGTGCTTTAATGTAGTAAAGTTGGCTGCCCAGAAGTGAAGTTGGTGCCTGTGATATTTGGAGTGAGTCTCAGGATATATCTCTCAGCAAACTTGGGATATATCCCTGGACGGGAAATTTGAAGAACGTGACCTGGGAAAGAATGGATGTCGCAATTATATCTCCAGATAGACTCAGGATATATCTCTGCAGTGCTACATCAAAGTCGGGTGCCTGGAGCCTAAGTTGGTGTGAGTTGTTTTCGGATTGAGACTCAGGACATATCTACCATTGGTATGAAATGCGAATGGTGTTGGTTATATTTGGATTGAGACTCGGGATATACCTGCAACGTGAATACATAAGGCGAGTCATCACTTCTTGAGTGGATCCCACTGATATTGAAAGGCAAGATCTGTGAGAGGGANATGGTCAGAGTTATATCTGAAACACCACTCAGGATATATCTGTCTTCTGCAAATGCAANAGCCGTATTCCGAGCCTCAGAGTTCATCTGAGTTATATTCGAATTGAGGCTCGGGATATATCTCTGNNTTGATCAATGTCAAAGACTGGCGGCCACNGATTAGATCAAGCTCAGTTATATTTGAAATGACCTCCAGGATATATCTCTGAGCTAGAGTACTGGCACCCGAGTTGCCAGACGTCAATCGGGAAAGAGTTATATTCCAACTGGAACTCAGGATATATCTTTGTTGTGAAAGGGTGGTGGTTGAGTTGCGGAGTGTGAAGCCAACCAGAAGTTATATTTGACTTTGAACTTGGAATATATCTCTCAAGTCATTTGAGGATGAGTTATATTTGACTTTGAGATTGGAATATAACTTTCACGTAATTGGAGGCTGAGTTATATTTGAATTTGAACTTGGAATATAGCTCTCGAGTTGTTTGAGGATGAGTTATATTTGACTTTGAGATTGGAATATAGCTTTCATGTAGTCCGAGGCTGAGTTATATTTGGATTTGAACTTGAAATATATCTCTCGAAGTGTTTGAGAATGGGATATATTTGAATTCGAACTTGAAATATATCTCTTGGGTGATTCGAGGGTGAGTTATATTTGACTTTGAACTTGGAATATAACCTTGCTAACATCCCTAAGAGAGCTTGACGATGTTATATCTGAGTCTTGGTTCAAGAAATAACTCGTGCTGTGAACATTTCTCTCCTAACGTGGCAAAACATTTTCTAACTGAATTATATTTGAATTTCCCTACCAGATATAACTATAACGACCATTGGGCCCCGCGACGGAAATAATATTGTTAGGAGATCATGGCCCCGAATCCAAACCCACATCCCAGCACATCCCGCATGTGGTAACTATTACCCCGTTCGGCTTCCGTTACCTGGTGACCCCTTTGGCTGAGCGAATAGCTTGCCGTTCGTAGACTCGGTGCATGTGGATGGACTTGATCGAGTGTGATGGAATTTGTAATGCCATGTATTGTTCGAGCGTGAGAGGTTGCTTAGTTGAACCTAAGTCGTACTGACTCGTAGGGTCATCCTTGCCGTTCAGAACGCGAAGAGGGCCGCCGCGCAGTCAGAAGGGCTAGTCCCGACCCCAAAAGGTGATAAGGTAAGAAGCCCACTTCGTACCCCCGCATGGGCTACAAGATCACGATCTTTTAAAGCTATTTCCATAACAGGTCGAATGATACATACCCATATCAGGTAGCGGCAGACCCAAAGGAGATACTTAAAAGAGGAAAGGGCACAGAGCTTAAGAAGGAAAAGGAGCCAGCCAAAGTTAGCGAAGCTGGCACAGAGGCGGTGCCAAAGCTACTATAGATAAGATAAAGAGACGACGAAATGTACTTAATCGCAATATCCCCCTCGTGGAGCCTGCACCCTGCCACGGCTATATCCTCAAAGATCCTCACATTGACAAGCCACAAGAGATGCATATAATCAAAGTACCGCGAGGGTTGATCGAGTTCGAGAGAGAGGTCAAGGTCAGAGAGGTACGGTAAAGAATATTGATCATTTTCAATCCACATGAAAGGCGATACTAAGGAGGGTGTGTTTTGGTCTCAAGGCGGTTTCCAGAATCGGAATTTCGAACAGTAGAAGTGATTGGGACGTCCTGACAGCGGTTGATTGGGAATTGGACGTATTCGACGACATGGGACGGGACGCTATGGATCTAGCCATGAATTTAATAGCAAGACAGCCTACGGCCCCACAAGATGGAGGCATCCCTAGGATGGGACGGATACTCCAGTTGATACGGGCTTTGCCTATCGACATTTTTGTGGCAAGGTTACAAATCTACGCGCTCGAGGACGGAGATGTAGTTGCCAAGATGGTAGACTACATCCTACACGCTACAAAAAACCACTGCCGAGAGTATGATCACGAACCCAAGACAAGCTGGGCAGCATGCGAGGTAGCCGTACATCTGACGAAGGCGTTGTGGACCTGGCAGCGTGACAGATGCGAACAGCATTCAACGGCCAGGGTCATGGCTGCTTTAGTGTACGAGATATGGACTTGGGCCGGAGCACCCAGTGAGGTAGAAGACTGGCAGAGCATTAAGTGGAGGGAAATCGGTCGGTTAGGAGCGGAGGTAGGCTCGGCAGTGCTACAAAGCTACGCGATAAGGTCACAGTTCGGGATATTCTGCTCAGAAGAAGGTAGAAATAGATGGGTGAAGGTCACAGACTGGTTAGAAAAGAGGGCAAGCAGCTTGGCCAGCCAACAGACCCGGAATATCAAGGACGTAGGAGCAATGGTAAAGGTTGTGCTACTGTTCGCGGACTTGAATCGATGGACGGCGCAAATGGTTATCAACGGTCGATTCCCCGGTTTGTGTTTAGAAATACTGACTCAGTGCAAGGAGAAGGACACGGAGTATCTTTCGACAGCTGCATACTTCATTCAAGTTTTGACATACGCCTTTTCAGATGCTGACGCAGTGGCGTCATCCAGCTTCCACGAAAAGATGCTATATGGCGGGATTCTGATTCCATTGAGAGATGTATTGCTATACACGAAGCCCGGTTTCGATCACTTGTCTTGCGTGCAGTCTTGGTTCTATCTTAAGTGTCTGACCAACGCGTTAGCACACCGCGAATCATACCCAAACATAGGCAAAGCGTTCGCTTCGCTTCCAAACTTGGACACGACAAATGTAGACCCATATCTGCAGGATAGGTGGATCGGCGTAGTTGAAACGGTGAAAAGGTTCGTAAGAGGATACGAAACCTACATCAAGAAGACGAACACGAGCATATGCGATAGGTCGGAAGTAAGTAAATCAATATTAGAGGGAGGGGGGAAAGCAGACTGAATGCCAGTGAGCTGACTCCTTTTCAGTGCCAATACGAAGGATCACAGACGTACCAATGTAGTGGCTGCAACCAAGTTGAATACTGCGGAAGAAGGTGCCAATCGAGAGCATGGAACGAGGGACACAAGTTGGATTGTCAGTTATACAAAACGGGGGATATCCAGGCGCGTGAGTACTTCTATTTAGGGTGGAAATGATCACCAGAAGATAAGTTGCGACTCTCACTCTAGCACGAACGTCAAAGGCTTCGAGGGCGTTCATCGCAGACGTGCTGATAATTCTTCAAGAAGAGCAAAGAGCACGTTATAGAGAATCGAGCGCCAGGAAAGCCGAGGGGAAGGTAGCAAGGGAAGAGAGAAAGATGCAAATATACAGTATAGGCTCGAAAGCACCAACCATGAAGGCTTACAGGATGGCAAGCCTTCGAGAATTCGTGTCCACAGCGAAAATCCCAACCCAATTTATCAGGATGATGGAGATCGCGATAAGCAAGGAA
Organism: Candolleomyces efflorescens; assembly: GCA_027579765.1. Taxonomy (NCBI): domain Eukaryota; kingdom Fungi; phylum Basidiomycota; class Agaricomycetes; order Agaricales; family Psathyrellaceae; genus Candolleomyces; species Candolleomyces efflorescens. The sequence goes on from JAMZDL010000169.1 coordinate 29,531, forward strand.
AAATACGTACTAGCAGCTTTGGCGTTCCCCGACGCCCCAAGACAGAGGTTCTACGTTTTTGGACCGTTCCAAGAGAGTAAGGTTAGGGAAGAATCCGTACTAGCGACTGCCAAAACTATCGAAGTGGCGGGTCTAGACGACTTTGTGCTGAGCTACGAAGAATAGAGACGAACGCATAACCCAGATAGCGAGCGAAAGTGTAAAATATCTTGCCAATAGATTTACATCAGAAATCTAACACCCAGTGAGCAGAGGATATGACAAGGGAGAAGAGCGAGAAGCAGCAATGTAACCGTGCAAGGGTCAGAGCAACGCCTATGAATAACATAAGACACGAGAATGAAGCAGATATAAGTGAAAAAAAAAAAATCTGTACCAAAGAAAAAGAAGACGGTAACAACGTGACGCTCGATACGCCACGTAGCCCAAAAGCGCTTAGCCCTGTCGGTAGAGACTGAGGAGGTATACATAGCAACAGAGGCCGTGTATACGCAAAAGGGGGAGGAGTGTCATTAAAGAGAGGTACGAAAGGCGTCTCAAAGGTAATGGCAGAGGCCAAATGTTAGAGAAATGAAGATGATAAGCGAGTGTCCAGGTGCGCCCGGATGGGCAATTGTATTTATTAAACTATGAATGCATCGCGACATGGGTACGCAGTTTACGCACCAAGCGACCTAGTTTACCACGCGATATACATAGAATTAGGCTGCATGTCTATCTGCAGATGCAGATCTCACTCGATTTCTCGAAGCTTGGCCCTTCATCTCATTTGTCTCTCAGATGAATACGTCCCTGAGCGGTCTTGGCGCTCGTTGAGCGCTATGGCCCCAGTAAAATTGCGATTGCCAATTGGGCGAGAAGGCCGAGCTGCGTTCTCTCCCATCATCCAGCCGAATTCAACCCTGCATTCGCAACGAGGTTGGTAATGGCAAGGTAGTGGCTCACCGACATCTGTCGATCTCTCTGGTTGGACGATCACTTCCACGAGGTGTGAGTGTGTTCCGCCCACGCTGTGTGCTTTCCCCCCTTCCCTTGCATTTTCCTGAGATCTCATGACTCGCCTGTTAAGATAAGTGAGTTTAAAGGAACAAGGGAGAGAAGAGGGGACGAGGGATGAGAGCGAAACGTACCACACCCCACACCGACTCGATCGAGCTGTCGCCTTAACGAAATCACCTTGGGATTCTTTTCGATGACGAGGAGTTTGATCGTAGCGCTCCGATTGGCGAGGTTCGTACTGAAGGGTGGGTTGGGATTCCCCGACGACGAGGAGAAAGCTGCGTGTTCGAAGAGTGGGCGGGTAACGTATATGAGGAGCTCCGCACGAGAATGTTGGGGTGTACAGATCTTAGCATCAAGATTGGTTTCGATTGTGCTAGTTGGATGAATGAATGTGATTGAGCGAGTGGATGGCGTGTAACCGAGAGATGACGAGGAAGTGGAGGATCTGAGAAGCAAAGGGAGGTGACGAAAGTGCGGGTGCACGGATGAAGAGAGAGAGTAAGTACAAGACGGTGAAAGAGGAGAGAAGGGAGTGGAGCATGAAGAAGCGAGCGAAAAGAACGAACGAATTACGAATCGACAAAAAGGGAGTCGACTAAACCAAAACGGCGGCGATTCGTACCCTCAAGTGGAAATAAAAGCGAAGAATGAGCAAAAGACCCCATACCGAAACGCTTTTTCGACATCCCCACCTCCGTATATCAGACTCACTCTCAATCCCAGTATCGAAGGCCTGCAATTGATATGGGACAAGTCGCCTACAGTCGAACGCGCGGGGACAGCGAAATGAAACTCTTTCATTATTTGGTTGTATGGATGTACCCGTTGCAAAGAGAGTCGAGGAGAACCTGCACGTAAGTTATAGAGTCATTCATTCAGAAGTTGACGTTGAGCTCGGTGGAATTGCGAAGCGAATGAGGGAGGTAATGAATGGAGAGGAGGCCGCGACATTTAAGACTTCAACAACGATACGTACCTGCGGCGTCGACACAATACCACGGTGGGTATCGACCACAGCTTTCCACAAGCCCCGGTTCTTCCACCGGTCGGGGTGGTGAGAGCCTGAGATGATGCCAACTGACACCAGGAGGGACGTAGAGAGGACGGAATGGTGCTGGGTGCAGAGTGCGACGGTTGGCACGATGAACCAACATAGCTGCACGACGGGCGCCAAACGAAATGAACGTGAGCAGCTAACTGAAATGTCGAGCAAGTGGAATCGGACCTGGAAACGCTCCCTCTCGAGCTCGTGTTTAATCCTCAGAACTGCGAGGGAGGCGCTGGGCTGCGATAGAGGAGCTCAAACTGTAAGAGCAAGACCATCGTCAAAGCGAGATTCACACCTTTACATTCGCATATATGATACGAGTCCTCTGAGAGCTTCAATGATGTATTCGCTCATAGGTATGCACATTTCTGTCCCAGCGCTTAACGTCGGTGACTCTCGTCCATACCCGGTTCGATCGGAGAACCAGCGTAGACTCTGACACCGGCCGTTTTGGAACACAGTTGAGGAATTCCAACATACTAGAGAACTTGAAACTGTCCAAGTTCCTGGAATGTGAAAGGTACTTCTTGTGCAACGAGCTTGTATCCCATGGTGTCCGTGTCAAGCCAAACAATGCAAGAGACGATCACAAACATCGACTCTCGATTCCGAAGCACTCATATCTCGCACACACCGATAACATCCGTCAATGGCCCCCAACGCTCGATTAAACAACACTAATGATACAAACTGCCTACATCCTTTACTCGAAGTCGTCCTCAAGCTCCCTCGTGATGGTGGCGACGTAGTGGTCGTCCTTGCTCCCAGGGCGGCTTTTGTCGTGTCCGATAACCTTAGCGTACCTCTTGTCACCCTCCTTGTACGTGATGGTTCGGAGAGCACCGACTTGAGGTTGGCCGGTCCATCCGCTGGGATTGTGCTTGACGATGGGGAATTCGCGGAACTTGCGCCCTGTGGCAGGCAGGGGACGGGTACCTCTGAGTGCGGCGTCACCGTGCGTTTTACTGTATGGCTCGTTGTTGAAGGGCTTGGGCTGGATAGAGGAGAGGGAGATGACGAAATGATGTTAGTGATTCTGCCTGACATAACTCAAAGAGCGAAACGACGAACCATCCGTTGTGTACCGAGCGGCGTCTTCTTGTAAAGGTAGTTGTTGAAGACAGACTGCCTGACCTCACGACCAGTTGCCTTATCTACAACCCAACGAGGACGAAAGTCAGTGAAAATAAGACAAGTCCTGGTGGAACTGGACATACGGGGTCCAACAGTGGCGGTCGACTTTCGGGACGGCATATCGGTAGCAGCATACTTCTTCCTAACGACCTGGAGATAGTCCTTGACCTGCTTCTTCTCCTCCTTCGTTGGTTTGATGTTCTTCGCGAGTTTGGTCTTGTTCGGTGGAGGTGCGGTGCCTGTCGCCTTACGCTGCTGCCTTCTGAGAGTGGCAGCCGCCTTCGACGCCTTCTTCTTCTTCGCGCGCTGATCGGGAGTTCGCGCCATGGCTGCTCCCTTTGCATCTTTGCGGGCCTTGCGTACCTCGGTGAGGTGGCGGTTTTGCTCCCTCTTCAGCTGCTTCTTCCTGTCGGGTCGCGGACCGGCCTTGCCTGTAGCCTTCAATCTGGCCGCATTCTCAGCCTTCTTTTTCTCGGCCCACGCGTTGACGTTGTTGTTGATCTTGGTAGTGCCCGCAGCAAGAGTCTTGGTTCGAGCGTCCTTTCTGGCTGCCTTCTTGTCGGGTTTCCTGCCCTGTGCCCTCTGAAGAGCGATCAAATTGGCCGCAGGGGGTACGGGGACGGTGCTCTTGGCGCGAGCGAAGAGATCTGTAACCGTCAGAGTCGTCGAAGGACAACGAGAATAACCTCACATACCATCGGCCATCGCTGATTCGGCGACATCGCGAGCATCGATCGTGACATCTCCACGAAGAAGAGGCGCCGGCGCAGCGTAGACGATGCCACAGAGAGTGACGGAAACGAGAGTGGAGATCAAGCGAAGTGAGAGCTTCATTGTCGACAACTAAGACCAGCTATATGTTGAGGGGAGTATGAGGAAAGAGACCAGCTCTCTGGGGAAACTCCGTTCAGCTCGAGTCGCCTTTTGTACCTGCGTTGGGCCACCCGGGCGCCAATCATCTTGGGATGAAACTTCATCATTCACGAAGAGACAAGGACGTACGTTATATCAAGTTCCATATCACGGTAACAGAGTTTTATGAATCCGAATCTTCTAGGAAGCCTGAGCTGTGTCGGTTCTAGATACTCCAGCTACCTTGGGACGACTTACATCCGCCTCACGACTAAAAAAGGCATGGGCGCCGCGCAATTGGCGATAGTCGGAACTCAGGCGATGCAGGTGGGTACTCGTTCGAAAAGTTCATCTCTGATGGATCTTCACATGCGATGTCTGTCCAAAGTTTGACGGAAGGGATGCGAAGGAGTGCGTCGTGGTAAGTGTAGATGTACTTCCTTGCGCCGACTTGGAGCTCGCGAGAGCGCACGCCATGTATAACGAACGACCGAGTCGAGAAACGGCGGTTTTCGACGATTTAGGCGAGATATGGTCGACGACGTTCATATCGAGTACGCACCTGAGCCGAGTCCGACCTGATATCTATCGTTCTTCGACCTGAGCGTTTATGGTCATATGTGACGACAGAATAAGGAAGCGGGAGAGAGCTAGGTTACGGTCAACAATAACAACGATTTCCGCTCCAAGCGATCAGCGTGCCTCGAATTTGGGAAGGAGGTGTTGTTGGGACGTGTTCTTCTAGTGCGAATGACAAGGATCGTGCATTTGACACTTGCTCTACAAGTGCTGTGACTTCCGAATCAAAGTTAGAGTTGGCTGGAATGTGAGAGGTTTCAACGAAAACAGAAACGGAAAGTTCTCGATCGAAGTCGTGTTTCAAACAACGAAGATTCGAGAACACACTGCCTAGCGAGAACGAATGAATACGGAAGCGCCAGTCATGGTTTGTTTCAGAGATCGAGTTCCGTGAAGAACAACCGTATTCAGATGAAAGGGACAGCACTGGGATGAAGGTCGCTGCCAAGCAAGTTGCTGCGGAGGGACTTTAAGCGCAGACCGCCCGTCCCTGTATGTGGGGAAGCGGATGTATTTGCCGATTGGCCGGAACTTCGGAGAGGCGGATCCAGGAATGGACGTGCGGCCGTTCGAGGCTGGATTTTCCTCTCTGTCTCGTCGAGTATGTTCGGTTGTGCGAAATCGTTCATTTTGAGGGAGAAGATATCGTACTCAGTCCTCGAGGCTATGTGGCAAAGTACAAACGACTCCGGGGAAAGGTAACCTCCAAGGCGGTGACCGGGTCTAGCTCGCCGGTCAGGCACGACCGAGCAACGTGATGATTGATCGTGGGTTCGCCGTTGCCGTCGTCGACTCTTCTCTGCTCTTTCATCATCACCACCGCCCGCTCGTCCCTTCCTCTTCCTTGTTTCTTTACCTACCCACTGACTGGCTCGGGCGACATTTCAACTTGAAAACTTATGACATTGCTTTAACGAACTACCAGGACGAAGTTCGAACGACGGACGGACGAACCTAAAAAAGGGCGCCAAGCCAACGGAAGGCAAGGGTCGGTCGTCGCTCCAATCCAATCCAAGTCGGACCCTGGATCATTCATCACCACTCGCAACTACACCCGCCGTCGTCGTCGTCGTTGCTTTCTTCTTATTCTTCACTTCTACGTTGTCGTCGTCGTCGTCGCCTGTCGTTCGTCGGGGACGTTGTCTTTCGTTTTCGCATTCCTCGTTCGTTTCCTTCGCTCTTTTCGGTTACACCTCCTTCCCCTTCCTACCGTCGACTCTCATTTGGACTTGACCTCTTGGATCCACCTTCTCGTCGCTGGACTGATACCATCCATACCACGCATCCCCTCGACTTCAGCGCTGGTCGGTCATTCTCGCTTTCAATCCAAATTCACACCTTCATTCATCCGGATCTACCATTCATTCATTCCGCACGAGAGTTAATATGTCGCCAACTCTGAACCATACCCACGCTTCGTGGTCCTCCTCTTCGACGTCGTCTTCGCACTTTCCGAGGAGATGGAAAGGGAAAGAGAGAGCGGACGTAGGGCTAGACAAACGTGCACCGATCTCGGAAGGGAGTGGAGGGAACGATGGGGTCGTTTTGCCTATGACGATGGTCGGAGGGGGGATCTACGACGTGTAAGCACCATCTTTCACTTGCTATGTTCCTCGAGGAGGTTTCCTAATGGTCGAATACAGTGCGTACGTCCTGCAAGTTACGGTTGGACGCACGACGCAGCGTACGTTCTCGTTACAAGTGGACACAGGTTCATCTGATCTCGTACGTCCTCCCTCTCTCCCTCTCTTTCCCTACTTACGCTTCCCTCTTCTCCCTCGTTCGTTCGTGAATAGTGGATCGCCGCCTCGTCCTGCTCGACATCCTCCTGTTCCCGTTCCGGCAGCCTCTACAACCCATCCACGAGCGGCGCTACCGACACCGGGGTCGATTTTTCGATCGACTATTTGCAGGGACACGTAGACGGACCTGTTTATTGGGATCGTGTTACGATTGGGGGGTACTCGATTGAGAACCAGGCGTTATGTGGGTCTTTTCTTCCTTCCTTCGACCCTCCTTCGTCCTTTCTACCTTTCTTCCTTCATTCGTTCGTTCGACCTTTTTTCTTTCTTCCTTCGTCCTTCGTTCTTTCTACCTTCCTTTCATTCGTCCTTCGTTCGTCCTTCCTACCTTCCTTTCCTCGTCCTTTCGTCCCACCCTTCCCTTTCCTCACCCCCAAACTAACTGACTCACTCACTCGTACCTGAACCCCCAGCCGCCGGCACGACAGTCGACAACGAACCCCTCTCCACCTCCTTCAACGGTCTCCTCGGCCTCGCCCTCCCACTCAACAGCGTAATAGCGCAAAACCTGCCGCCTGTGACGACGAACGACCCGGACGGAGCTGCGTGGGCGAGTAATTTGTTTAGTATTACGCCGGTGGAGAATGCGCCTGGGTTGAGGTATATCGGTGAGTTCGTTTTTTCTTTTCTTTTCTTTTGTTCTTTTTCTTGGGAGAGAGGGTGGGCGGTTCGGAGTGGAGAGGGGTGGAGGTTGATTGTACGGTTCTTCGTCCCGTCCCCTTCGCTCGTTTCCTTTTCGTTCTCTATACCCTCTTCTTTCCATGTGGGGACTCGGCGTTTGACTTTGAGTCGAGTTCTCGAGCCGTCATCGTGGTGGCGGAACGAGATCGACTCTCGTTCGTTCTCCCGTACGCCCAAACCGACAACCCCTTTCGTGGTGTGTCTGTGTTCGAATCTTCCCTTTTTGTACTCTCCCTTCACCTCTCTTCTTCCGTCCGTTCGTTTCTTCCCTCCCAAGAAACCGAGTATTCATTCGACCTCGATTTCGAGGGTCGAGTTCTCGAGTCGCCGTCGTCGGAGCGATATCGATTGTTCTTCTTGACTCCTTCGCTCGCTCGGTTCCCTCGTTCCGAAACTAACACCCTCTCTTACACCAGGTATGACACTCGAACGACCCGGCTTCACAAATCGCATACCCTCCATCATGTCCATCGGGCGCCACCCCTCCTTCATCACTTCCTCCGTCCAAGCTATCACCCCTTCCACCATCGGCACCCCCTCCTCCTCCTCTTCCTCTTCAGGCGACTCTTCCTCTTCAGGCGACTCTTCCTCTTCAGGCGACGGACGAAACCTTATACCAGACGTCGAGTACGACACCTTGTTAGCGGAGCGGACGGGGACGTTGTTCTGGAAGACGAGTGTGAGGGAGGTTATAGTGTATGGGACGAATGGGGAGAGGTTGGATGTTGATCTTGGGAGGGGTGTTATGGGTGGTGGTGAGTTTCTTTCTTTCGTTTGGTGGATTCTTCCTTTCGTTCGTTCGTTCGGGCGTTTGGCGTTTTCTACGTCAACGTTGTTGACTTTTCGTTTCGATGACTGACGAATACGATGTAGTGTTCCCGAGTGCGGTACTCGATACAGGTGTACCGCTCATTTTCGCTTCGAGTCGGATTGCGAATGCGATTTATGGTGCGGTGGGTGTTACGCCCGCTGAGGATGGGAATTGTGAGTCTATTTCTTTCCTTCCTGTTCGTTTTTAATGAACGCTCTCGGTTGTACAGACTACGTACCTTGCTCGACACCTCTCAACCTAACGATCAAGCTCGACAATCGAAAACCGATTTCGATACACCCGCTCGACCTTACTGCGGAGCCTCCGGGAGATACGCAGGCGAAGTTTTGTATTGGCCTTATTCAGGCTGCTGACTCGGCTCTCGGTGAGTGCTGCCTACCCTCTTTCCGGGCTCGACGCTGACATTCTTGGTTTCGTAGGTCATCCCAACTCGATCGGCGACATGATCTTGGGCGTTCCGTTTTTGAGGAACGTCTACAGCGTCATGGCATACCAAAATGTCGGATCAGGCGGCAACTTTGAACGGCTACCGCCCTTTCCTTCAGGTGACGAAACTACAACCGTCGACACTTCGACCACTTCAACTGCCACCACCAACTCGACTGCGTCATCCACATCGACTACGACGAGCGCTGCAGCCGCTACTTCTACCAACGTCTCCGCGCTTATCAACCCCCGACTTGGCCTGTTGGGTCTTACGGATCCTACCATCGCCCTGGACGAATTCCACCAAGTCCGCGTTCTCCGCCAGCCAATTTCGACGAATACGACCAACGGCGTAGGCGGGAACCCAACTTCCGCGAACTCGGACGACGGAGGGAAGAAGCCCAGCGTCGGTATCATCGTCCTCATCGCGCTCGCAGGGTTCGTCCTCGTCGCATTCATCGTTTTCGGGCTCCGCTGGTGGTCCATCCGTCGGCGGTACAAAAAGAACGAGTTGAACGGGAAAGTGTCGAACAGTCCCTCGGAAATATTCAACGGACCATCGGGTGGTGGGGGGAGTGGGTCGAGTACGCCGAGGGTGTTCGGGTTCGGGTACGGTGGGGGTGCGTCGTTGAGTACGGAGGATACGACGACGCCGGGGAGGGAGAGGAATAAGCAGTGGATGGAGTTGGATACCTTGGGTATGGGCGGGGGCGGGTACGCTATCGCTGCGGCTGTGTCGAAGGAGCAGCAACGGCAGAGGGAGCGGGAGAGTAGGGTGTTGAGTCGGGGGGAGAGTGTGGTGATAGCTCCACTAGACGACGACAATGACGACGACGGAGATACGTCCAAAGCGAGATTATCGAACGAAAACGACGCACAGACCAAGACGCTCGTCAATTCGAAATCGACGTCGACGTTCCGTTCGGAGAGCGGGAATGTGGGTGAACAGTATATTCGACATTCGCGCATTTCGTGGCCTCCGAACAAGACTGATCATTTGCGTCATGGGAGTGGGAGTACGGTGGGGAGCACCGGGAGCACGAGCGGTGTCGGGAAGGGTAGTGGTGGTGTTGATATAGACGATAGGCCGAGGATGGACAGTTTCGTCTTACCTCTCGCCGGAGCGTCGACAGCTACTTTGCACCACGCTTCACCACCCGGTCTTGTTCGTACGGGTGGTATGACGAGTACCTCCACCCTCCTCCAACGCGATTCGGCGAACTTTGATGATGTCCCAAGTCAGCCGCAGTCGTTTGACGAGTACGCTGCGTATGCTTCGCCTCTCTCATCATCGAGTCGTCAACAACGGAGTCGGAGTCGGACGAGGAGTCAACCGAGGAAGTCGGGTGTGGATAGTATAGGGATGTTTTCGCCGTTGCCGAGTAGTACGTTGGGTGATTTTGGGGATCAGCAAGAGCGGGTGAGGAAGAATAAGATTAGTGTGGATGGGGTGGAGTTTGTCGGGAGTGTTGGGTACCACCATCATCAGCAGCGGAAAGGGACGGTGGAGGATGGGACGAGGTGGGAGAGTAGTAGTGGGGGCATCGGACAGGCGCTTTGATTTGTGTTTCTGACATTCTTTCTTCCTTTTCGTATCGCAGACTTTCTTTTGCTTGATTGCCTTGAGGAATTGGAGCGACGCTCTGACCCTTGCTTACTCGTTTTTGATTTTTTTGGACTTGTTATGTACAGCTTACGCATCTAAAGTTAGTATTAGTCCCTCGCATCTCATCTCATCTTTAGTTGAACCTGCTCGATATTTACTGATCGTTGAAACAAAATCATGCATGCTCTCGTTATGAATACATAATTTGATCCTTCGCATCAGTGTATACTAGGCTAGCTTTTGAAGTTCATTGTCTGCAAGTGGGCGATTCTACTACTATGAGCAGTTGTCACTCTCGGTGTATGGGTCGTCGTTGCCAGTGACATCCGGCCCCGCTGAATGGATGACCTGGCGATCGCGAGAAGCATTAGACCGGGCGGGGTTTTGGCCTTCAATATGTGCGCTTGATCGCGAGAGAATGTGGTGCCAAGGTTTCTTGGAGGTTCATCGGGAGAAGTTGAAGCTCTCATCTCGCAAAGAAGACAGAAGATTGCAAACTCCATTCATTGTTCTTCTCCAACATAAGAACACAGACTGAGAACCCAGATCTACAGAATTGATTCATACGACCAGAAATACGCGTAAAGAAAGAGGATCACGACGGTCAAGCTGGTACGGCTGTAGGATGAGGCCCGGAGATTGTCGTCGAAACTGCATTACAGTTCGAAACGGCAGTCGCAGGTTCAGGCCCACTTTGAAGTGGGTTACATCCAGGTAGTTTCTCCAAGTCTAACGAACCCAGAAAGTCAACGACCGACGCTACCACGACAAGAATAAAACAACACCTACATTGACCTTCCGTAACCTCTGGAACCACAGTCGACTTGACGCATTGATTGATCTCTTCGTCCGTTTGCAGCGTCAACGCGTCACAGCTTTCTGGATTTGCTGTGAGGCAATTCGCGGATTCCATCGCTCTCTCCAAGGAATCACCCTCCCACCCAAAGACGTAGTCGCCGTGATGGCCAAATCCTGTCCTGTCGAGTTCCGAATGATGTCAGATAGATGCTAGAGGAGTCGTACATGTGTACGTACGGATCGCCCATGCTCCATACCAAAGGTTGACTGCCATCGGTAGGCCACAGGCTCGGATTGTTGAACGGTTTCGTATCCCATACCGTCTCGAGGAAGATCAGAGGAATCCGAATGGGGTGGCTTTCTGGGCAGTCAGTTCCGTACATGAGAGATCCCTCTCGCGTCGGCGTTCCAATCGGATGAGCGACGTGACTCTATGAATAAAGGAGATTGGGCCGTATACACAACAAGTCTGCATAGAAACGCGTACCTCATGATCAGCGCTGTCTAAATTCACCCCATCCCAACATCTAGACAACGTTGCTTTCGAACTTAGAAATCTTCGGGCTCGTGGTTGAAACAATAAGGGAGGACGCACTGAGGAAAGTAGATCTGCGAACGGATTCCCCCAGCACATGGCTTAGATGGGAACTCTCGAGTGTCTAGAGCACCAACTCCCGGTGTTCCAGGGCCGATCCCGGTCCCGTCCCAGCAGCGGAAGGTAGTCTGATTGACAGGAGCTTCGGACATTGTGTAAGGATTAGTTCGACTCATGGGATTCCCAACTCGCATCCTAAAGCCCTACATTGCAATCAGGAATTGTACATCGAAGAACATAACCCACTATCAGGCGTACCTTGGGGAACACGGTCATGCTAAGATTTCGAGCCGGAGATCGAGGTCGAATGTAGTAGACCGTCATGCCGCCATTGGGGGCCCCAGTTCCTTCGTTCGCGACTTGAGGCACCTACAACACCTACGAATCAGTGACGACGGCGCATACGACGAACGTCAGTCACCATACCCTAATGAAACTTCCGTTCCGATGCTTAAAATACATGACCATGGTCCAGTAGTTGGACTTGTCTTCCTTGAACCTGCAGGTCGTGCACGATGCAGTTTCTCCGATATCGACTTTTGGATCCATGGTGATGTTGAAGCTATGTACGATTCACATCGTTAGCATTATCATTGAGACGAGGAAACCACTTACGCATCCTATTCAGTATAGCATGAGCCTTGGCCAGAACGTCGTTAGCGCTAGCACTCACCCCTCCGATAATTTGGTGTAAATGGGGCGAAACTTGACCCGGTGTTACCAGGCTAGAATGACCATACTTGTTAGATTGGACACCGGGGCGATCGAAACAGAAACGTACGGATCCAATCTCTCCGTGACGAGCTGTGAGCACGGGAAACGAAGATAGAGGAGCTGGGATGGCGCCGGCTGAGCAGCTACATGTACTAAAAGCGCGGAGAGCGCGATAAGACCACTCCAGAGCATCTTTGTCTGAGATGTCAGACTAGCAAGTGGCGATCGGCTTTATAAGTGAGGCAATTAGGAGCAACTAGGTTCTCTCGGGTGAAGTCTGCACATTCTGCCTTGACATGAGAGCTCATAGGACCTGTTCACGTAACCTTGATCGAACTTGTAAATATATAGCGAAGCACTCCTCAGTTCAGGTGATTATGTTGCCGGAGAAACCGAAGTCTACCAGACCAACCAATCAGACGACCTTCGAATACTGATCATTGAAGCTCGAAGTCCCGTTCAACGCTTCAATAGATCAAGTGCGCCGAGAGCGAAATGATGAAGTAAGATTTTGACTAGTATGAGGACTAATTAACAAGATTTTTGTCGTTACATACACCCTCATTAGCAGTTTACTCGTCGAAGCCTTGCTCAACTTGGAAGACGTATTCGAAGGTATGTTGCGATAGCAACTTGGTTGAAACTTGGAATACTTATTGCAGTAAACTTCATTCAATGTATTTTCGTCAGGATTGAGCTTGAGGTTGAATTCGAATTTACCCTACTCGGGAGGCGAATGTACAAATACGGGATTCGATTGATTTGAAGCGGCTACCTTAGGCTCTTCGTTCTTTGTTACTCGTTCCGTTTGTTTCTTTCTCGGTAATTGTAAAGAGAGTTTGTATTCACTCTCAATCGAAATATGTCCAGGTGATCGTCAAGCTCAAGCGCTTCGAACGTAGTAGCGTACGTCTTATGTATGTATCAGTGGATTCCGAATCTTTAGGAAATAGCTGTCACTCATAAGTCTTACCGTTGCATTGGCGAGAGACAGTACTCGTAGATGCAAATACAACGCAAATTTTTCAAAGTTACTCGACTGCATCGGACGGAGAGAAGCTTGAGATAAAGCTGGTGCGAAAAAGCCCACGAACGATTGGAAAGAAGTGCCTACCTTTCATTCGTTTTAGCTGTAGCTCATATTGCGTACTTTTGGACGACTCGGTAGCCCTAATCACACTGCTACGGGGGCTTGAAGTTGCATCGTGACTCGGTTCACTGCGAGAGTCCTCTTTCAAGCTGCGAAAGGCTATGCAGAGGATTGAGGAGACAGCAAGGCTACCTCCTCAGTCATCTCTTTCATCGCGAGCTCTCAAGGTGCTGTTTCTCCGTCCTTGCGACGCCGCAGGCCGCTGAAGCTCGTATATGAGGGATGTGTCCCAGATACGTTGTTCGCCAGATCGACGAATCCATCCTTCTCATGAATCATCATGACTCTCAATCATGCCGCTTCCGTCGTGCTCATACAGACGGCGTTCTAGGGTCCGAAGCTCAGTTATGGCCACGCGTCACCAGAGATCAAAGTTAGATTGGTCGATGCAATGCTGACGTCTGATTCGTGCACCGCAGGGTACTCGTATGATGTGGTTAACCCGCTATCAGGCAGGTTTATCAAAGGACTGTTCATTATCTCTAGCAGAGACACGCGAGACAACTTGGAAGCGAAGGTGGCTATCTCGAAGACAAGCTCAACTGAATTGAAATCTAGAGATCGGCAGTCTCACGCCATTTTACGTCTTTGCTTTGCTACAATTCAGTGACCTCACAAATATGCCTCATGGCTATTCAGTAGAATTTTGCTCTCCTTTTCGGAGAGAGGGTCGTCTCAATGAGGTCTAGCGCTCCCTGACAGCGGCAAAACGCGGTGGCTGGGCTTTGGGGGTGCTTGAGGTAAGAAACGGCCCAGGAAATTGATTCCTTTCCTCCCCATCTTTGCATGCCCCCAATTGATTCCTCTTCGATTCCGCTCACTCTCAGTTACGGTGCTTCTCGGTGAAGTTTTACCACTTGCCCGCGTTCAATTATCGCTCAATAGCCCGCTCCGGCCAAGCGGTCTGTGGATATTCCTCCGAAGATGTCGCAAAGCTACTGTCACCGGTCGTTGGAGGGTCGCTGTGATGCAAATCTCTCAGCCGGTGTTGCACATTCTCATCATCAGAGCCCTATCGAGAAGCTGGATTTTGACACCTTTTCGCTAATCCTCCAATACGTGATGGCTCAGAACGTCGGGCTCGATGATCTTCAAGCCTATCTCTCCCACCGTCGGGAGCGTGTACTCCCAGCAACTCACTATCCCGGTCGTGTCGCTAAAAAGTGGCATTATGTCTGTATCGATACTCCGTCGTTGTGGAGGGATGTCATCTATTTCGTCGATTTACCTGATGGCACTCACGAGCTTCAACAGCTTCGTTTGAAAACGTGTCTGGAGAGGTCCCGGCCATTGAACATTTGCCTATACATTTGTAGGAGGCACCATACCCCGTTATCGCTGGACCTTGGGGAAGCCTACTCGGTCAAGGCGGCGTTGAGTACATGCAGGAGTCACTTGGAGAGGGTCGAAGCATTGCTGGTGGAGACGAATCAGGCGTCATCTCTCCCCCAAGTGCTGACCCTTGGGCATCCTGGGTCATTGCCGAAGCTGAAGAGCCTTGTACTTACCTCCAACGTCGATGACTCCATCCTCCAGCTCAATTTGCCCTCCCGATCAACGATTCACACTCATTATTCCTTTCCAGCCCTAACAAGGCTATACGTCGATGGGAGGAACTTGTTGTTGATGCTCGAATCTTCGAAGTCACGAACGCATCTAGAGGTTAAGGACGCGTTCACAAGCATGTCAACACTCGAGGAGATCGGAATCAACAACCTCACCTACTGCGTGGACGGTTTCTCCATTGAGCTCATCCGTCGCTTCTTTTTCGACATTCTACCTTCCTTTTCGCATCTCACAACGCTGGGATTGGTGAACTTTGAGTTGACCGACGACCGGCGATCGACGCCAGCGCAAATCCAAACCACTCCACTCCCACTTCCTTCCCTGTCCCTAAGCCGCGTCATCATCAAACAAACGAGAAACGTGTCCATCGACTTCGTTTTAGGATGCACCCACCCCAACACACTCGTTCTCGTCGACTGCTATCTCAGCGGTCCTCTCCACCTCCCAACATTCTCATCCTTGATCGTGATCGATTTTTCCACGGACCTCGACCATGCGTTGGCCCAGACGATTGCTCGCTGGAACGGCGAGTCTTTCGAGCTATGCGGATGCACCTGTGTCGACAGGAGCTTTTGGGCGGCGTTGCAGCGTGAGCTTTCGGTTAGCGGACACCGAATGGTTGTCAAGCTGCAGGACGAACATGACGTCGGACGATTTAGATCCTTCAAGGTTGTCGATTGTCCCAAACACCTCCCTCTCTGACTCTCCGCCACTACTCCTACATCTTGAACATAGAGCCGGTGTTTCGATCTCAAATCTTGGACTTTTGCACATTGTTAGAGTATACGCACACGCACGCTATCCTAAATTCCCGAATACCGACGTAGATGCGGTCTTCTTCATACCTAGTCAGCTCGACTAGCACTGGATCATTGACATTAGCTAGTGGTATATACATTGGTTGTTTGACCATGTACATGTATCAAAAACGTCCCAAGAAAATACAACGACTCGTTTTTACTTTACGTTCGCATCGGATGCGATCGTAAAGTAAAAACAGAAGTCAATTACTTCCGAATGCCGAATCCTTTGCCTGACTCTGTCCTCCTCGCAGGAGCAGCTGGCTGAGGCGCACTTGCCTCGAGTGTCTCCCTTCGCAGCCTGCACATTGCGCTGAACCCTCTCCTGTTGCCTACTAGCCGCCTCCTGCATCAAAGAGACGCACAGCAGGCGGCGGAGGCGGAACAACTGCTCGATTCCACCTCTCCCTCTTCGCAGCCGCCATGACCTCTGCCCGCATCGCTCTTCTCTCCTGCTCAGCCGCCTCCACCGCTCTACGATGCCTCATCAATCGCTCCCGTTTCATCGCCTCCTCAGCCTTGAGAATCTCCCGCGCCCTTCCTTCGAATGTCGGCTTCCCTGTCTTTCTCCGCCTGCAAGATTCGATCTCTCTTGTCCTCCATCGCCGCCTGCATCCGAGTTCGCCGTTGATTCCTCCGAACTTCTTGGTCGCCGTGCCATCTCTTGACGAACCTGCTCAGCCTCATGCGTCAAATGGTCGATTTCTTGTCCAGCGTTTTCAAGTCCCGGACTTGCAGAGCGGCGATGTTAACGGCTGCTTGAGAGAGGTTCTGGCTAGTAACTTGATCAAGGTTGTACCCTCGCAACTCGTTTGACCAACAGCAGTTCCCGACATCCGCACCACCTACCTCAACTCGTTCTCGGTTCGATTGACGTTACGAAGGCGAACGTCAGCTTCGGCCAGCGTCCTCCTCGCTCGCTGAAGTTGGGCGAGGAGAATGTTTTGTCGATTTTGGAGAGTTAGGAGGTCGAGATGAAGGAACAGGAGGCATGTGAGGGGCGTGGAACGCTCCGAACCTGACCGCGAAAGCACCAACTCCGCCGAACCCCATCCTCGCGGAGTCAATATATCCAGGTGGTAAGGCGCCAGGAGCGGGTTTCCGTGGTAATCAGTATTGAGCTCAACATGTTGTTTAAAGGATTGGAACAAAGGAGGAGTCCAGCGAGAACGAGGAATGGGAGTCTGCAAAAATTCTCGAAGGGAAGAAAATGACAAAATCGATGACGACGGCGCTCCTGAATGAAGTCCGTCGAGAGAGTGAACCCATAACCAGAACGAAGGTATAGGAATAGAAACCCAAGCGATTGAACGAAATGGAAAAGGAACAAAGTGCATCGAGAGATTGAAACCGTGACGAGATTAAAGACAATCAAAGTGGAAAAGAGGATTGAAAAATATGAACCAACAAAGGAAACGAAGACTCACGTTCTGGTCGAAATGATCATAGCCGCGATGATCTTCCTACAAATATAGCAAGACAGCGTCTTACAATGCTGACAAGTCATCTTGTTGCACTACACGAGAGATATCAGCTCACCAAAGCGACGACGAAGAAGAGGTATGATAGGGACGTACACCGTGTTCCTTGATGAAAGCTAGGAAAAGGTATCACGTTAGCATCGTCGTCGTGTTAGAGGAAAATAGAAGTAAAAAACCGAAGGGAATTCACAACGAAACACAATCCGAACCCCCAAACCTATCGTCAGGAAAATCAAATAAACAAAAAAAATAAGGGAGGATAACACGCACATTTCGAGCACTTCGGACACTTCCTCATCAACGCCTCCGTCATTGCCTCCTCAATCCTCAACCTCTTATCCAAAAACTGATCCTCCTCCACCTCACACGTCCTTGGGCCACAACTCAGTCCGGTCGGTCACCGTTTCCCTATGAGCTCTGGCCACTCGAGAGGCAACACCGCCTACGATCCTTGAGTCAATTTCGGCACTAAAATTTGGCACGGGGAACACGGGGAGCGCGGGGAGACGGGACACTCGTTGGATATTCCGTCAAGGGGATCACTTGATCGCTTCGGCTCTTCTACCCTCCTTGATCGTTCGGCTAATATATTTACTTCACATCTCAAGGCGGCTTTGCTTCCTCTCCTTGACATTTTTTGAAATCTACTCAACCGGCTGTACAGCTCACTTTCAGTAAGGCGAACTACGCAAAGAAAGCTTCACTTCCATTCAAGATGTTGCAGGCGGGGTGCTGACAGACCAATGGTTGACCTTGCAAGAGATCAGCGCCCACGAGAGGGATCACGTAGATCAACACGACCCCTTGATCCCCCGGCGAGTTGTACTGCTACTCACTAGCCCATGGCCAATCTTTTGGCGCTTTTCGATCGACAAGGATTCCCATAAACAGCTTCCACATTCATTTTTGACGATCGAGATCCATCCTGCGCTCACCGGGTAGACTTCAGTACTCGATGCTGCAGGCACTGGCACGCATGCGCATAACGCCAAACTTAAAGTATAGGCAGTGGGTGCAGCCAAGATCGAGACTGAGGCAGGAGTAAGTTTCTCGTGAGGTTTAAAGTTAATGCATGCTACTGCTCCAACAACAGAACGACATAAGCTATACATATGGATCTTGCCTGTTGGCGCCGATGAGAGAAGGTTCAAACCTTGTTATCATGAGAAGATTCATGATATCAATGTCGTGCTCAGACCCGATCAGCGAAAAGGACTATAAAAGACTTCACCTCTATGCCGTTCTTCCTCAGAGAGCTGGCCTCTTCCCTCGTACCCCCAATCTCTTCCCACAACTCTTAGCTGGTCTCGAGTGTGAGCAATGAAGTTTTCCCTCAGTTTTGTCACCGCTGTCGTGTCAGTCGCCTTATGCGGGACTGTCCTCGCTGCACCTGCACTTTTTGGTGCGACCGACACCGAAATCTCTCCTCGAAATGTTGCCGAATCCATGCTCGAGAATGGTACGTCGGCTATCCTTGCGGCACTGAGATATGTTTGTCAACCTTCAAACTTTATTGTGACAGGCGTCTTCGCTCGTGCCCCTCCACGACACCATCTCATCGCCGTTCAGGAGGCACAAGGCAGGAATAAAATGAGGAAGGTAGCAAAAAAGGCGTACAATAAGGCTAATCCGGACCAGCCATCAAGACAGGATCTCAAAGTCGGGAGGAAAGCAACGTGGGACGCAAATAAGAAGAGTCCCGCGGCAAAGGCTGCCACGAAGCAGGCTGCTGCCACTAAGAGGCAGCAGCGTAAGCGAACAGGAGCTCCCTCCCCTGGAAACCAGCCCAAGCTTCCGAAGAACGTAAAGCCGACACCGCAGCAGAAGCAGGATGTTAGGAATCATCTCGAGGCTGCCCGTCAGAAGTACGAGCAGACTCAAGGGTTGCCTGGCCGCGGACAGACTGTAACTGTTGGGCTCAGTACGTTGATTTGAACTTTGGTTTTCTTCCTAACATTGACACCATTTATATTTCATCTTGCAGATTCAGCCACTGGTCGCGAGGCCCGACAGTCCGTCTTCAACAGCTACGTTCACAAAAAGAGTCCGATTGGTCGTCAACGAGTGGTACGTCCCAGATGCCTTGAAAAGCTACTCACGCTGATTTGCCTCTTTATTCTGCTTAGCCTAAGCGCTTCGGGAACCACCCATACTCCAATAGACATGGCGATCGCAGACTTCGAGGACAGCGCCCAATCCCTGGAGGAGGCAGGTCCTTCAAGGAATTTCCTCTCATCCCCAACAGTGCTACTGGATGGACGGGACAAGGACCTGTCGGTGCTCTCCGCTCCATCACCTATAAGAAAGGATATGGAGCCCATAAATCAAGGCACGCAGCGTTTATTGGACATGATCCAAACCGCCGAGGTACTCCCGGGGACCACTATCTTGCTCAGATTACCAGGTAGTATGTTCAATGTAGCAACTTCGGGTGATGACCCCATAATTCTAGCGGGAAAACCGACATGGGCAAGTTCGAGTAACGAGCGCTATATCCCCAAGAATTTTAAGTCTTAGAGAGATTTTCAGGCCCTTGTTTTCTACGACTGTCAAGTGTTTATAGGTGCATAATTTTTGTCTACTTACACGTTATTGCCATAGCTTAGACAAGAGAACTCCAGGCAGACTATGGAAAGGTGGGGTGGTTTAAATCGCTATCTTGCTTCGTTCGGACTGTGTGTGGTGATGGTGCGGACCGTGCTCGACGTTCAACGTGGAAAGTGATAACGGCATGATGGTTTGTCAGAATTCTGTGAGCCAACTGCATTCTTGACTGACTACAATGACAACGATTCTGTTGGACGTGCAGTCGTGGCCCAGTCATCTTGAGACGAGAACGTTTCTGTTCTGTCTCGGTCAATCATCTCACTCCCACCAACGCGCTCTGTGACCCCGACAGGACAATACTCGCATGATCCTTATTTTACGCGGTTGGGCAATCCATCTCAACGCATCTGTGCCAAATTCGAGGTACGTGAATCGAAAGCTGTGTGCGAGGAAAGAGCGGCTGACCTTATCTGCTGCCGTCCATCATCCCCATCGACGCTCCAACAATCGCAGCGCCCTCCACTGTACCGCGACCATGTCGAGCTCCAACTCATCGATAACCCACTCCCCATCGACCAGAGCCAGAGGATCAACGAGTGCTGGGCGAAGTGAGGGGAGAGGAGGTGCCAGACCTGGGCTCAGGAGGGGAGGAGGCGGACGTGGAGGCGGTACCATTGACGCCTCGTCGACCTCATTTGACTCTTCTTCAATGGAGGGTAGCTCTGTATCCCGAGGTCATCACGATGGTAGAGGTCGAGGTCAAGGTCGAGGTCAGACCTCGAGAGGGGGTGATAGAGGCGGTATCAGAGGTGGGAGAGGTGGAGGATCGGCTCCTCGACCGACGCATTGTACGTCCGCTCCCCATTGTGCTTTCACGAGCTCGTCGTCTTATAATTGGTGAACAGTTCTAGCTCTCCCTCTCGTAAGTCGTCTGTAGCGCCAATCTTCAACAAACTCATCTCGTCGTTTCCATCCCGGCCTGAACGAATAGAACAACCACGCTCGCCTTCGCACCATCGTCTCCCAATTCCAAACTTCTCTGCTAGCTTCCGACCCACCGATTACTGGACTGGATAAAACCATCGTAATCGACCCTCGCAGACTCCATCTCACACTAGGTGTGATGGCTCTCGAGGATGAAGACTCTTCGACTTCGCGCTTTTCGAGCGAAGAATCGACTACCCCTGCTCCAAGAAGAACCGTCGCATCCGCGCTCACCCTCCTCACATCACTCAAGCCCCAGATAACCTCTCTCCTTTCAACCTCGTCGTCATCCTCCTCGGGGAGAAACGACAGGAGTCTGGGTGTTCAGGTCCCTTTGACGCACCTCGACGTGTTCCCACCAGGTTCAACGACCGGGTCTAACGTCCTCTTCCTGGGGCCGGATATGTCGAGCGTCCACAAGAGTAGAGGAGATAGAAGAAGAGGTGGAGATGCGATTGAGACTGAGAATGTGAGGGAGTTGAGGGTTTTGTGGGCGGTTGCTGGTAAGTGGGTCTCGTTCCCTTTCTTGCGTTCTTCGTTTCCAGTTTCGATTGTTTTTAATTACCTTGACGTTCGAGTTCACTCGTTCAATCATCAAGCTACATCGTTTCGTTCAGATCCTGAGCTGTCTCTTCGGTTTCGTTTGATATTCTAGTTTCTTCCTTTGCTCATTCTGTAACCTCATTTGCGATACTCGATGGAAAGCTGCAACTAACTGATTCGTAGATTTCGTACATCAAGAGTTTAAAAAAGCAGGATACATCGTCGAGAAGCGGCCGCTGAAGGTACGTATTCTGGCCCCCCATCCCTTGATCGTTCTCAGCGCCAACTCCAACTCCAACTCCACCTTCCCTCTCGATTACCTCGTTGATTGATCGTTCGTCATGCTAACTTCACCTTCTTCACAGCTCCATTGCACGATTCTCAACACCTCTCATCGCAAACCTCGTCCTAGAGGGTCACCAATTCTATTCTCGTTCGAGGATATCGTTAGTAAAGCCAAGCAAGAAGGGTATGGAGGTCAGTACGGCAGTTCAAGCCTTCAATCCACTTCTTATTCCTTGGACGATTCCTCGTTTTCTTTCATTCTTCCTTTATCATTCTCGTATACAGATGACTGATTCAATACGTCGATGATATCCAGGTCCACTCAAAATCGAGATCCCATCTCCCGTCCTTCCCCCACCGTCGTCGTCATCCCGGTCGAGAGGTGCACCCACTCCACCAGCACAACCATCGACGTCAACTTCAACTTCTTCACAACTCGCTCAACCCACTTCGAGTTCCGCACCCGCTACGTACCCCCGCTCCCAACCACTCCAAATTGACGCAGACACATACGAAGTCCGTTCAATCGAGTTGTGGGTGATGGGTAGCCATGGCCCAAATAACGAATATGTTAGCGTTGGTGGGGTTCGGTTGGACGCCGAATGAACGAACGGGTGGGATACGAGAGTCAGGCTATACGACAACTATACGATACGTACGTACGTGCGGTATTTTCGTCCCGTGCTTTCAATGAACCCAGATTTTCCACTGCCACATTTGTCCGGTTGAGGTGTTTTGAAAAAAGCACGAGGTAAGGTCCACGAAACACTCGATGTCAACCTGACGTCGCCGTTTCATTTCGTCCGACTCAGGGACTGCGGCGGCGACACTCTTCAAACATGCACCTCGGACGAAGTTGTCTTCGAGCATGAGGAACGAGTGGACAGCGCAAGGACAGCGGGAACAATGTGCCGCGAGTGAACCGGACATCGGTGCCCGGCACCTCACTTCTGCTGTGCTTCCCCTCGTCGGTCCTACTTGGCCGGAGTCGGACGTTCCTCCCTAAGTTTCAGGAAACGCACTGTCGGACGCCCACCAATACATCCGACTCAGGAGTCGCTTTGTTGGCGCTAAGTTTTTCCCCATCGGTGAATCGGTATGTTCAATTGTGTTTTACTGCGCGCTCTAGGTCGCTCATCCCTTCCATCAAATTTTGGACAGACATCGCATGCGAAAATCCATCAGAAATGAACTTTTCGAATCACGACCTACCTGCATCGCCTGAGTCCTGACTATCGCTAATTGAGCGGTGCTCGTGCGTTTTCCTAGTCGTGAGGCGAATGGAAGTCGTCCCAAGGTAGCGGAAGTATCTTATACCGACACAGCTCAGTTGCAGCTCAGGCTTCTCAGAAGATCCGAATTCACAAAAACCCTTTCTTTCGCTTGTTACCGTGACATGGGACTTTCCATAACGTACGTCCTTGTCTCTTTGTGAATGATCAAGTTTCAATCCGCCAAAAAAGGATCAGCGCCCAGGATGATCGGCGCCCCGGTGGCTCAGCTCAGGTACAAAAGGCGACTCGAGCTGGACGGAGTTTCCCCAGAGAGCTGGCCTCTTTCCTCATACTCCCCTCAACACATAGCTGGTCTTAGTTGTCGACAATGAAGCTCTCACTTCGCTTGATCTCCACTCTCGTTTCCGTCACTCTCTGCGGCATCGTCTACGCTGCGCCAGCGCCTATTGTTCGTGAAGATATCGCGATCGATGCTCGCGACATCGCCGACTCAACGATGGCTGATGGTATGTGAAGTTCTTTTCGATGTCCTTCGACGATTCTAACTGTTACAGACCTCTTCGCTCGCGCCAAGAGCACCGTCCCTGTCCCCCCTGCGGCCAACTTGATCGCTCTTCAGAAGGCCCAAGGCAGGAAGCCCGACAAGAAGGCAAAAAGAAAGGAGGCTCGAGCCCAGACTCTCGCTGCGGGCACTACCAAGATCAACAACAACGTCAACGCGTGGGCCGAGAAAAAGACGGCTCAGAATGCGGCCAAATTGAAGGCTACAGGCAAGGGCAGTCCGCGACCCGACAAGAAGAAGCAGCTGAAGAGGGAGCAAAACCGCTACCTCACCCAGGCACGCAAGGACAAAAAGGCTGCAAAGGGCGCAGCCATGGCACGTACTCCCGAGCAGCGCGCGGCGAAGAAGAAGGCGTCGAAGGCGGCTGCCACGGCCAGGAGGCAGCAGCGTAAGGCTACAGGCGCTGCACCACCACCGAACAAGGCCAAGCTCCCGAAAAACATCAAACCGACGCAGGCGGAGAAGAAGCAGGTCAAGGACTATCTCCAGGTCGTTCGGAAGAAGTATGCCGCTACCGATATGCCGTCCCGAGGGTCGACCGCCACTGTTGGACCCCGTACGTCGAGTTCCACCAGGACTTCTCTTATTCTCGCTAACTTTCTTCCTCGTTGGGTCGTAGATAGCGCAACTGGTCGTGAGGTCCGACAGTCCGTCTTCAACAACTACCTTTACAAGAAGACGCCGCTCGGTACACAGCAGATGGTTCGTCGTTTCGCTCTTCATGTTATGTCAGGCATAATCACTAACACCGTTTCGTCATCTCCCTCCCTTCTATCCAGCCCAAGCCCTTCAACAACGAGCCATACAGTAACACGCACGGCGACGCCGCACTCCGAGGTACCCGTCCTCTTCCTGCCACAGGGCGCAAGTTCCGCGAATTCCCCATCGTCAAGCAAAACCCCAGCGGATGGACTGGTCAACCTCAAGTCGGTGCTCTCCGAACCATCACGTACAAGGAGGGTGATAAGAGGTACGCCAAGGTCATCGGACACGACAGCAGCCGCCCTGGAAGCAAGGACGACCACTACGTCGCCACCATCACGAGGGAGCTTGAGGATGACTTCGAGTAAAGGATGGAGGCAATTTGTATCATTAGTTTTGTTAAATCAAGCGTTGGGAGCCATTGACGGATATTATCGGTGTGTGCGAGATATGAGTGCTTCGGAATCGAGAGTCGATGTTTGTGAGCGTCTCTTGCATTGTTTGGCTTGACACGGACACCATGGGATACGAGCTCATTGCACAAGGAGTACCTTTCACATTCCAGGAACTTGAACAGTTTACTCTAGTGTGTTGGAACATTCCTCAACTGTGTTCCAAAACGGCCGGTGTCAGAGTCTACGCTGGTTCTCCGATAGAACCGGGTATGGACGATAGTCACCGACGTTGAGCGCTGAGACAGTAATGTGCATACCTAGAAACATGAGCGAATACATCATTGAAGCTCTAAGAGGATTCGTATCATATATGCGAAAGTAGAGGTGCGATTTTCGCTTTCACGATCGTCTTGCTCAGGCTTACAGTTTGAGCTCCTCCGAAAGAGCTGGCGTCGAGTCTTGATTTCTCCTATCATCGCCTGATGACTTGATTCCAATTTTACCTCTCAGATAGGAACGTACGATATCGCTTGGCGCCTAAGCTGCATTTCAGTTGTCAGAAATACTTTGGCACCTTTCTTGTAGATGCTGATCATAACCGGCGCTAAGTCATTGTCCTTGGGTTCTCGACGTAAATCCACTGGTTTTCTTCGCTCATAGACCTCGTAGCCCTGACCCGAGGTTTGCTTTCCTTCCTTCTGATTGGCTTCGTAGCAAATCTACAGCCTGAGGGGTGAGGAGCCATTCTTGAGAGCTGACGAGGAACCTGACCGCAGCTCCAACCTTTTTAGCGCTCACGATTCCCTCGGCAGGAGTTTATATGGGCGCCCAGAGCGGGTTTAGTCGGCACACTCAACGCTCCATCGGTTACTCGGAATCAGCGTCTATTAATCATTCGACTGCGATTGGTAATATGAAAGTGTCGTGGCCCGATTGTATATAAGCGTACCAGTCACTCGAACCTTCACCATCTTTGTACCAACAGCATTCTGCACGAGCCCACGCTAATGTTCGGCGCGATTCTTCCTATACCGCAGCGACGATCTCTCTCCACCACGCGCGATCTTTTCGAATGCAGAAGCCCTCCAGACGAGAATGTCACTCCTCAAGCCTTCCCCATCCACAAGTTTCCGCGACTCCCTCCCGTCATACCTGATATCCCGCGATACCGAACTCTGATCCTTTGTTTTGATGGAACTGGGGACCAATTCGACGCCGACAACTCAAATGTCGTACGGTTGGTTTCGCTGCTCAAGAAAGACGACCAAGATAAGCAACTCGTCTACTACCAAGTTTGTTTTTGCTTCGGCCTTACAACGATAGTGGCTTGACTTGCCATACAGACTGGGATTGGTACCTTTACGACGAAGAACCGGACCGTAAGCAGGGTCATGTCACAACTCCAGAAGGTGAGTCAATCATTATCGTCTATCCTACAACCCAAGAGTTGATATGATCAAACTGGAAGATCCTCGACACGATGTTTGCTCATAGTATTGGCACCCATATCATGGGTAGGCGCTATACCTCTTGGGATTCGACGACTCTAACTGAGTTAACTACGAAGCTGGATACAAGTTTTTGATGCAGAACTGTGAGTTGTCACTGTTCTTGTTCTGATGGAGGTTGACTTCGATCGAAAGACAAACCTGGCGATAGGATCTGTATATTTGGTACGAGTGTCATTTGATAGCTCAGCGAACATCCTAGTCAGTACCCATTGACATATCACCAGGATTTTCTCGTGGTGCATATACTGCTCGATGGTGAGCTCCTCAATCACGTAACTTCATAAACTGAACTGTGGTCAGCCTCACGGGGATGCTTCATAAAGTTGGCTTACTTCCCCAAGGCAACTCTGAACAGGTTCCTTTCGCATACACGATCTACCGTCGTACGGACGAGTTTGGGTGGCAACAAGCTCGGGAATTCAAGAGAGCGTTCTCAATCAACGTCAACGTTGAGTTTCTAGGCATTTGGTATGTTCTTCTTCATGTGATGAGCGAGCTAATCCATTGACAAAATATGAAAAGGGATGCTGTTGGCTCAATCGGGTTCAAGCCAGAGGAACTACCCTTCGCTACTTCAACTACATTCATCAAAACTTACCGGCACGCACTCGCGCTTGATGAACATCGTGCCAAGTTTCAGCCTAATCAATGGAACGAGCCGACTCCGGCACAACAGAAACTCGGAATTCCCGACGAGACCCCTCGTCCTCGAACAGACGTCAAGGAAGTATGGTTTATCGGGTGCCATAGCGGTGAGCGTGAGACAACCTTCGATTCTATTCTGTTTCTCATCGTGGAGTCTGGACAGATGTTGGCGGCGGGTCTGTTCGAAACTTCACACGTCACTCTCTCGCCAGAATTCCACTCCGGTGGATGGTGCGCGAGATATTCAAAGCCAATCCCGGAATCCTCTTCTTGACAGACCGACTACCCAGAATTGGTTTGGACCCATCAACCTTGTACCCGAGGGTCCTTCCTCGGCCAGAGCCTCTCAGCATTGGAAAGGAACACAAAATACGCGATCCACGTCCAGCTGAGATGCCAATCCGATATCCAGTATTCATGCGTCAACCCATGCCAAAGGAACCCCGACTCATGCCGATGCTGGCGTCTGAGGAGCACGAAGAGCTGAAGGACGCACTTTCGCCAATATACGATCAAATGAGGCTTAGGAGGTGGTGGTGGCTGCTCGAAATTCTCCCTTTCCCACTTAGACGTGTACAACGCGGCCTGAGTACAACGAGTCTTGGGTGAGACGTCAAACCCTTTTGATGCTAACTGCATATTGTACTGAGATGCTTCGTTGACCACCAGAGTGAACCTAGGCAGATCACGCCTTGCAGAGCACCGAGGACATGCGCCGTACTATCACAGAAGCGTGAAGATGCGGATGTTAGCAGAGAACGGAAAATATAAGCCTCGAGCAACCCACAAAGAGAACCCGCATTACGTCGATTAAACGTCAAATTCGGATGTTGTTGAACTCTGATTTTACACATCGTGCGGTGTCTCGGTCTCCTCTCGACTATCGAATGAGAATCTCAAGTCTCATCTACCCATATCACGCTTAGAAGGTCAATAGTAGATTATACGGTATCCAACCGCTCGTGTAAGCTGTCAAGTTCACTCAATATAGTTCCGATTTCCCCAGAAGATCAATGAAATTCTTCGATTTCTCGAGAGATACCGCATATCTACGACTCAAGTAAAGACCTTCATTCAAAGTCGTCCATCTCCCTTGTAATTTTAGCAACGTAATGATCACCTCCGTCCCCGCCGCGACTCGGATCGTGTCCAATAACCGACATACGCTTCTCTCCTCCTTCCTTGTAAGTGATCGTTCGCATAGCACCAACACGTCCAGACCCAATCCATCCACTCTGACTTTTTGGAATGACTGGGAACTCTTTGAACGCTTTGCCTCCCTCCGAAAGGGGACGCTTTCCTCTGAGGTTCGGGTCAGGGTGGTCGGCAGAATATTTACTGTTGTCGAAGACCTTAGGCTGTTCAGGGATTAAGACGACGTTGGAGGGAAACCACACGTGTGAGCTCGAAAGATGAGGAGCGTATTGAAGTGAAAGTGACGTACCATCTTTTGGTCGCCAATGGGTTTCTTTCGGTGGACATAACTGTTGAAAACCGCATTTCTGACCTCACGACCTGTGGCTTTAGCTACAAGATGAAACGTACATCCGAGCATCAGAATCAACGATACGCGCTAGCAAGAGAGAAATGAACAGTCGAGACGTACTGGTTCCAACTGTAGCGGTCTGTTTTCTCGCAGGCATACCCAACGTCTTCGCGTACATATCCCGAGCACCCTTGAAGCGATCCTTGACGTTCTGGCGGAGCTGTTTCGTTGGCTTCACGTTCTTCTCTTGCTTGGGCTGGTTCTTAGGGGCGCTAGCCCCCGTTCGTCGACGCTCTTGCCTCCTAGCAGTAGCAGCGGCCTTGGTAACGTCCTTCTGAGCCTTGGTGTTCTTCTTCGCCGCCCACTGATTCGCTCGTTCAGCTTTCCGATTCTTGCGAGCTTGACTAAGTTCCCGATTCTGCTCCTTTCTGCGCTGCCCGTCCTTATCAGGTCGTTTCTTGCTACCCGCTGCCGTCGCTTTCGCCTTCGCATTCGCATACTACTTGGCAGTTCTTGCGTTGATGTTCTTCGCACCGCTTTTCAGGACCGCGTCTCGAGCTCTCTTCTTTTCCGCCTTCCGCTCGGGTTTCTTGCCTTGAGCCTTTTGAATAGCTAAGATCCTGTCCGTAGTCGCTTGTCGGTTCTTCGCAGCGGCGCCCCACGCTTCCTTTCTTGCAGTCTTGCTCTTCTTCTGCGATTGAATGGTGACACGAGCTTTCTCCTTGCGACGGAGCTTTTCAGCTTTCGCGTCGACCTTCTTTGGGTCCGAGCGCGAGTTGGCCTTCTTGAACGCATTGACTTTCTTGTCGATCTTGGACGCTGCTCCTCGTTGGACCCTGGCGTTGGCGGCTTTCTTCTTCTGGACCACGGCCTTACGTTTCGCTTGTCCCTTCTTGACCTTGTCATCGATGACTTTGGGAGCAGCAGCCTTTCCTTTGCCCTTGGGAGGAGCAGCCTTCGCTTTGGCGGCACTCTTCCGTTTCCTTCCACGAGTGACGAGCTCTGCCACAGTATACGTTAGCAAAACATGGTCAAATGAGGGAAACGTGAGCAGATACGTACCATCAGCAATCATCGCGTCCGAAGCAAAGTCCCGTGCAGTGATATCAACGGCGTCGGTCTCATCGAGAGGCGCTGGAGCAGCATAGACGATCCCACAGAGAGCGACAGATACGAGGGTTGTGAGAAAACGAAGTGAGAATTTCATTATGAGAAACTCAGGCCAGCTGAGAGATATCGAGTTGGGGAGGAAAAAAAGACGAGACCGGCTCTTGGGGAAGTAAAGTCAAACCCGCCATTCTTTATGCACGTATATCGAGGGAACAAAGAGGCAATGTTCACCCCCGCTGATCCTTCGAGGAACAGCCTCGAGAGATCATCCTGACACAAGACGGAAGAAGCGGCTCTCATGTTCTGATCGACAACGATGGTCTATGCCATATTCCCGTCGTCCAACCTATGCATGTGAACAGCATTGAAATCCAGAATGGTCCAGACAGCGTCGCCAAGTCCCAAGCAGAAACCTTAACGAGGCCATTCTCTGATTGAAACACAGTCATTCACGAAGAGTGCCGTACAAGTCAGAGTGCCAGGCAGGAGTGATCCTGTTCTGATCGACGCGCAGGGGAGGAGTATGTAGATCAAGGTGACGGGAGCCGGCATTCCGTCTGAACGGAGGAGATCATGGCAGATAGAAGGCGTCGTGAGGGACATCGGATCTACAGGAGGGCCAGTCGTTTACCAGTTCGAAAGACTAACGTCAACAGATCCGTCGATCGGATGAAGGAGCCTGAGTGAGGTTTGATTATCGTGGTGACTCGCGGTGCCTCCACA
The DNA here is from genome assembly GCA_027579765.1 of Candolleomyces efflorescens. Lineage (NCBI taxonomy): Eukaryota > Fungi > Basidiomycota > Agaricomycetes > Agaricales > Psathyrellaceae > Candolleomyces > Candolleomyces efflorescens. Next base: position 59,325 of record JAMZDL010000169.1, read on the forward strand.
GCTGTATATGAGCTCCCGAGCTCGATAGAGCGAGCGCCGTACTCGTCTACGTGTCTTCCAAGAGTGCCATTTCATTGAGGTCGGATGAGCGTTGGCGATAGATAGCGTGAACAGTAGGAAGACACATCGTGAGAACTCGGGGTCGGAGACTCGGAGTCGGAGTCTGAAACTGCAATGTTTGGCTACCAAGTGGTAGCCAAACAATACACGGAATTCCTGACAACGTCCAACCAAACGGCTTTAAGCTGGTACCAAATAGCGCGCGACTCACAGATTGGGCTATCTGTAATAATATCAAGAATCAAGTGGGATGATACGAAGAAAGCTCGGCATCATTTTCCAGAATTTACGGGCTCGACGAGCGATATCAAGCCTAATGAGGGGACACCGGCAAATCTCAAGAGTAGATGAGAGTATCAGCAGCTGTACAATGCTCCAATGATCAACCATTTGAGAGACGAAGATATGGCCTGGCGTTCAGCGAGTTCCCGAGCCGTTAATCTACTCAGATCTTGGTCGCCTGGTCATTCACCCAACGTTTTGAGCAATCTTTGCTTGAGATCAGCAAATGGGAGTGGATCGAGTGATGGCATGTCTGAAATGAAGGCGTGAGACCATCGTCGAAACAGACATTCGATTTCGGGTAGCTTCATGAAAGCCACGATGCAGTCCAATCATCCCTTCTATGCCTTTGGCCGTTCTTGAACGCGCTCCCGCCAGATCCTATTCTCTCCACCTCACTGATGGTTCGCATGTAACATGGGGAGGGGGAGGTGCGATGAGTGCAGAGTGAGAAGTCGGAGGAGGGGAGAAGCCGCCTACCGCATAACGGACAGCCAGCCTCTGCAATAGGCGCGCCATCGATCGTCCGACCATGTCCGGACGAACAACTCTTATGTCGAAGCTTGTTTTACCTCAGTTCTCCGATCGATGTCCCCTTGAAACATTCATAGAATCTGTCACAAACAAAGGGACGTTGAGAACGGTTTCTTTTCCAATCCAATTCGGTGAGCTCTTTCCAATTGGGTACAACGCGTTTCGACTGATTCCTGCTTCAATTTGTCGAGTAAGAACGCTCCTGGAGATGCTCAATAGAGCTGAATCTTCCCTTCCCATTCCCCATTGACTAGAAGATATGGTGTGGCGTGTGGTCGGAATCGAGAGACTGTCATATCTCTGAGCACCTTTCACGGAGATTCTGGTGGCGTCGGTGGTGTCAGATGATACTCTATGATACTGTCTGATATCACCACGTCTCAAGCAACATGCATGAGGCGCACGGCTCCCTCTTGTCGTGTCTTTATGCGGGAGAAGCATGATCTTCCCCTTCCCTCGAACGCGGCCCTCAGAGCCAAAAAGCGATAAGGGAGATTCATTATAGCGAAAACAATGTAAGGCATTGTGGATTGGTCGCATCTGTGGATTCAGAGACTAGAAAGCTTCAAAAACATACTCTGAGACGTACAGTCATCGTACCTCACACGAAGCCCTGTCAACGGCACTGAGGCCAGCATAGGCTGCCTGTGATCCCTAGGTCGTAGTGGCCATGCGTTGCTTAATTCGTCGAGATGGTCATCGAGTGTTTCATTAATCAGAGCTTCCTGAAACTTCGGCTGTATCGAAGACCGTCAGAAGTTTGGCCTATACATTTCGTATTTTCGCACAAACGGATCTGCCTTATCAACAGTCAGAAGACACGAGTCAACCGCATGCACGGTGTCGCCCCTTGTCACAGTGTGGTAGGGGATCTCGGCGAGGTAGACAGGACTTCAGATTAGATTAGATCTCGGCTATCACCTGTATATGTAGTTG
>JAMZDL010000170.1:0-59695 GCA_027579765.1 Candolleomyces efflorescens
GGGGGTCGCCAAAATCCGCCCGGACACCAAGCCTGGAGATCGGCCCCAGCATCTGCCTAGGTTTTCAGGGGTCCTCCGATCGCTGATTTCGAGTTTGTTACCTTTTCTCAGGCTATCATTCCGTATTCAATACAGTGGCTACGATGGTTGTTTGTACGCGAACAGTGTACACCCGAGCGATCGTCCCGTCCTTCCCTTCGATTCTTGTCGATTTCTCCACCGCTTTCCGCTTGACTGATTCTCTCGTCGACGTCGTCGTCGTCGTCTAGTTCGGTCCTACTCACCTACCGGCGAATGGAATCCCTTTTCCTTGCCTCATACCTCACTGCCCCAAGCCCCTATCTCGGCTGATCTCACGACCAATATGTCGATCATGTATGACTGCAAAGCACCAAGTAAAGATGTATTCCAGAATCGGAATCCACTCCAGGTTCATCTGAGTCGCGGATGGTTAGTATTTCAAGAGAAGATTGCATTGCGACGACTGCAATTTTACGACAGACTGAGTACTTATTGCACAACCTGGATTGACAGTTGGGTAGGTACTTAGCGGTGGACGAACGGATCATGATTCCGGCGGAATTCGTAGGCGGAAATTGATTGAAGTTTGAAGCTCAAGGTAAGTCAATCAGCCGCGTACCGGGAGTTTCTTGCGAGATTGAGAGTGGGACTCTGAGTCTTTTTGGGGCGTTTGAGAGATGAGTTATCGTCACCGAACTTGAGCCTTTCTTTCTTTCTTTCATAGATAGTAAGACGAGACAAGACGACTTCCCTACTCCATAGGTGTGGTGGTGTGGGAGCTTCGCCGCAGGGAGACGTATTCGCCCCCGCCAAAAAGAGAAAAACAAGTCACCGTTATCTCGCCATGAAGATTATCTTCCAGTTTCTAGGCTGGCGAAAGAGAGAAGAGACAGATGCGAAAGAAAGCGGGGAAGAAGCAGCGGCCCGTGTGCGGCCCGCTAACGATGGCCGACGCTTGCCGCAACTGCACCAGCGCCTGCCCGTCCGTCGTCGGTCGATCGTCGTTGACGTTGTCGTCGTGCTCACCGACCGACCAACCCAAACACTCTTCTTCCACCCGACACTAACCCTTTCAGGACTACTCCACTAACTCGTACGTACACAGTACATTTCCGCGATACCGGAATTGCATTGCAGAACGCGGGAACGACGTTGACAGACAGACAGACACAGACACAGAGTGACAGGGAAGGAAATCCAGAACGCACCAAGATTGGATGGCTTTATCAAGCTTTATCTCAATGCCGGGGAAAGGTTCTACTCGGTCCTGCTGGTGCTGCTGGCCCTTCGCGGTTTGGCGTTACGCAGGTGGCAGTTAGGGTCGGACGAGGAGGAGGATCAGGAGGAAGAGCAAGAGCAAGAGTGGGTGGAACTAGAGGTGGTATCGGTGCAGTGATTCTGGAAGCCGGTGAGTGGTATATTTGATTCTATTCTATTCGGCGGTCGGTTGGAAGTCTCTTCTACCTGGATTGCGGCACTAGGCATGAAGGGTCATCGACTCCCTTGAAGCACCTGTACGCTCGGAAGTTGAGTAGATACCTAGGAGGGTATCTCATTCAAGAATTGTCTTGGATCTACTATCGAGACGCGACTCGGACACAAGTATCGATGTGTATCGCACAAAAAGATCGCATATGTGTCAAAGACGTAAGAAGTGCTTGCTACTTAGAGCTTGTGCAAGCTTGCTTTGCTGCCATCATCGTGCTCTCAGGCTGCGCGGCCGCGGTAAGCGCCACTTGCCTCAGCGCCCACACTCTCAACCTCTTCACGAACAGCCTAATCTCATCTTCCGTGTTCCCCCCGTGAATCACGACTCGAAGTCGTTCAGTGCCCTTTGGTACCGCTGGGTGAGGAATCCCCTTGGCAGCATATCCGAGCTTGTTCAGGTGCTGCTGGAGGGAGATCGGGTGTGCAGTGAATATCGGGAATATGGGTGAGACGAGGCCGCGACCGTTCAAGTGCTTGGTTTCGTGGTGCCAAATCGACATGATGCTCTTGGGGATGTCGGATGTTGACTCTAGAAATTGCGCGACGAAGAAATGGCACATGGCAGTGATGTTCTTCCGGAGCTGAAAGGGAGAGAGAGATTGGTTGATTGATCGTACGTGGTTGAGGCCAGGGAATTGAAGCAACTTGGGACTTTGACATACCTGATCAGCTTCCGGAGTTTGCATCACTTCAAAGCAAAACTTGATCGCTGCAAGGTCAACGTGTGGAAGTGACCCTGTGAAGAGCCACGATCTTGCATAGTTTGAGAGGTACTGATAAATAACAGGAGAAGTTGTGAGCAAGCCTTCGCGGTAGTACCAGATCAGTCATGATCATTACAGTCGTTTTCAAAATAAACTGCAGCATCGTTTTTTTTTTGCGCGAGCAGATGTGACGTGATGTCACGGTTGAAGTTCACCTCTTACCATACCCGGTAGTCCCCCGTAGTCAGACTGACGATGGATGTCACTATCTTGCTCCACTCCGTACACACCCGGAACTTCTGTTCACCTTTTTTGTGAACTTTTCAACCATCTCACCCATATCTAGCTGCATGACATTGCTGACAGAGCTGACTCAGCGTGCTCGAAAAAAAAACAACGCTGCAGTTTATTTTGAAAACGACTGTAATTGACATGTCAGCTCGTGTCTTTGCGAATACGATGATCGATTACTTACCGCCAACGAAGTTGACCGATTTCGTGAATGTGAATATGACCGAATGAACACGGTCCTCCAGTCCCCATTCTCGGAGAAGTCCTTTCCCAGACGGACCGTATAGACCGAGGGAATGCGCTTCGTCGACTACGATATGGGCGGACTTGGACGGGACATACTTCTCGACAAGGTCGATGATCTCTTCCATAGGCGCAAAATTGCCCTCCATCGAGTACACCGACTCGATCACGACAAAGAGCGTCGAAATCCCGTTTGAAATCGCAGGGTAGTCCTTCAAGATCCGCTTGAGCTTCGACTCGAAGTCAGCCACCGAGTTGTGTGCGAATGGGATGGTGTGGTCCTTAGCGCGACTGATACGAAGTCCATCGTGGATCGAAGCGTGGATAAACTCGTCGTATAGAACGACGTCGTCCGCTTGTGGTGCGTATCCAAAGAACGTCAGATTGCACAAGTAACCGCTATTGAAAATCATGGCCTTGTCGACTTGGAGCTCCTTCATGAAGTACTGTTCGAGACCAATGTGGTCAGAAGTACTCCCAGTGAGCGCTCGTGAGCCGGTGGAACCAAAAAGGAGGGGGTTCTGGGATAGGACATTGAGGAATTGTTGGCGAATGTTAGGAAGCTTCCCAATGGAGAGGTAGTCGTTGGAGAAGAAGTCGCCAGAGTGATCGTAATAGAGAATGTCTGCGTCCAACTTAGGGGCACCTGCACGTCCATGACGGGTCTTGAGGCTGGCGAGCATCGAAGCTTCAAGAGCAGAATATGAAGACATGGTGAGATGTCACTTCAACCGACTGAAGGTCTGCTCCTTTTTGAACCTGGGACAAAGCTCCCTGAGGTGCGAGTCGCTCTACTGTGTGATTAGGTCGGCTAACCACCTATTTCATCAGTTTCTAGCGCGAAGCTTGGATGTTACTCTACAGAACGTAGAAGAGTCTCGATAGGCCTATTTGAGCGAACTTGAATGGTCAAGAAAGCGGGAGTCCAGAAGTGTAATTAGTACTCCATTGTGTCTTTCAGATGATAGGAGGACTCAGGCTCCCCAAGGACCTTTGTGCAAGGGCTAGATTCACTCTCTGATAGCGATTAGCTCATCCAAAACGGTGAGCACCCCATGCCACTGCTGCTACGACTGACGAACTGTATGGTGTCGACGTCCCTGCTCAACTCTCAGAACTTCGGGCTTGCCCCCTTTAAAATCGGAACTGAAGGGCTATCCTCAACGGACGGCTCCTGACTGACCTTGGAAACTTACAGACACACACACCGAATGCGGCGTATTTCTACCCGCACATCAGAACGTTCGATTATCCAGCCTTGATCCGATGTGGATCAGTGAGACGTTTCGACGTGCCCACAAGCCCATCTAGACTACTCACGTTTGTTAAACCTGGGCTATACTAGAGTATCCGTTCGATTGGAGCAAAGGTTGAACATACTTTACTTATGCCTGAGTTAACGGGCTTGGCATGGATTCAAACCGACCTATTCACCGTGCAGTTGTTGATCATGATGCCTCTCTGACGTCCATACGTACCTACGCCCAGATGACGACCTGTATCAAGGCTTGAACGCGTTTTGATTTGAGCAACAGTATTGCATAGTACATGTCGCCCCACTATTTTCAGTTCTCTACGTGTGTCTATCCGGACGGAGGCAAAGTTCTGCCTGCTTCGTCCGTAACCCGTGATCGATTTCCTTGAACCTCCAAGCACTGAGGATTGGATTTGCTAAGTCTACGCAAAGGCCCAAATGTCTCCTAAGTAAGATACACACTGACCGAGCGTAACTAGACAAGGAGTAGTCGGATTTGCTCAAGTTGGACCCAGATAGGCTTTTTCGATTTCAAGTTCATCAGACGACTCCGTCTGAGCAGACTGAGCTAGCCCTAGCTCAGTCACGGTATATAGCTCGTACCGGGACTCAATACTAGGCTAACTTGACATGGAATCTCCCTGCGTAAAAAACTAGCTTCAACTCGTGCTTCACTTGGAGCATTTGAACTTGGCGGCACGCTAACTAACGTGCTCCATCCAGCACTCTCACTGCTGCCCCCCCTGCCAAATTGAAAGCCTTCTTCAGTCTTTCAATCATCGAACGCACAAACAAGACTCATAAATTGAAAGAGAAGCGACGCAGCCTAGGGCTCCTGAGGGTTTGAATACGGTTTACTTGATAACAGTCTTGAGAATGCGAATTGGCCAGCAAACAGTTCGAGGTACCACTGGCGGCGGGTTCTTTTCCCGTCAGAGTTGGTTGCAAGAGACGGGCTCCCGTAATTTAGATGGCCTAGATGTTTTCCACCATGCAGGTGAGTAAAATCTTGTTCTATTAAATGATTAAACGATGTCATATACTACGATGGAAGCTCATTCCTAGGCTGAGTAGCTAGGTGTGCGTGATCTCATCTTCCGTTCCGTGGAACGAAGCTCACGCTCGTGGTACTAATCTCGCTCGCCGTCTCAATCTTTCCTTTATTTAGCCTGGGCGGGCAGTAGCTTTGTACGAGCCACCGTCGCTTGATCTACTTTTCGACAATAAAGGACTTTGAGCTCCTTCCTGAATATGTGTGGTTTGATACAAACTAGCACAGTTCGATGAAGAAGCTCAAATTGAAGGCTAGCAGCCAAAGCGTCGAGTCGAGCCTAGTGACCCATTGAATCAACTTTGAGAAGAACATATACCACTCGTACTTGAAACATACACCGAGCACGCGAGTAAAGAAGCGTCTGCCAAACACCAGTACTAAGTCTGATATTAGTATCAACATCCTAAACCCCCACACTCACGGATGCACCACCCGCATCCAAAAGCTTCAAATGCCCCATCCCACACGCTCCAACCGTCCAATCCTTCACCCACCGATACTTCCTCTTCTCCCCACACCCCTCAACAGCACACATTTGCTGTCCCTGTCCCTGTCCCTTTCCTTGTGGCTGTGGTGGTGGGGGAGCATCAACGTCAACGTCCATCGCATCACCCCCACGTACCAAATGGTCCGGTACACCCAAACTCAACACCATCTTCTTTTGTTGTACCGGGTCAACATCCATCCCGTCTCCAGTTGTAGTGGTGGTGGTGGGATGGTCGGGAGCAACGACGACGACGACTCGAGAAACCCACCGAACCATCTTGCCCTCGGCTACGCGCTTCCCACCCCTGCCGGTCTTACTCCCACTGCCCCCCTCGCTCTGTTGTTCGTCGTCTTCGTAGCCTAGTTCACCGTCACCTTCACCCTCGTTATCCTCTTCCACGTTATCTAAACCCTCTGCATCGTCTTCTTCGGGGTTAGCGTTGTCGTCAGCGGGGTTCTTGAGTTTGGAACTGCGAGCGGTGGCGGGCGTTCGGGTGCCTGAACGGCCACCGGCGGGTGTAGGTGAGTCGGTGGTGTTGGTGCGTCGTGCGCGGGGTTTGGTTTGTTTTTTGAGTAGGCGGTTGATGGTTTCTGCCTAAAGTATTATAGGATCGTGAGTATCGTTTTTTTTTTTCAAAAATAAAAACAAAAAAAGAACAGGAAGGGAAAGGAAGGGAAGGAAAAGAAAGGAAAGGGATAATACGAACCTTCTCATCCTCCAACTTCTTCTCACTCAAATTCTTCCTCTTGCGCGCTGTCTCCTCCCTGCGTAACGCAATCTCCATCTCACTCAACTCTTTCTTCTTCCGTCTTTTATTCCCTGTTGTTTGGTCAATCAGTTAGAATGTATGATGCTCGGTTCGGGTCAAACTCCCAAACGTATAAACCCATGCCCAAAGTAAATACACTCCGAAGTACAACCCCCCACGAAAAACACCACTCCGAAGTACAAACCCGGAACAAAAAAAAACAACTCACCATCCACACCAAACTCAACAGCACCACCAACACCCACCCCAACCTCAGGCGGCAACCCCGACTCGTCCAACGCGATATGCGACGAATCGACCATGGACGCCAAGACGGCCTGTCGAGTCGTTAGTGGACGTGCGGGTTTAGGTGCGCGGGGTGCGTTTGTCGAGGTTGCGGTTGGGTGTTTGGGTTTGGTTTGTTTGGAGCCTCGTTTCTTCCTCACATCATCATCTTCGTCGTCCTCGTCATCCTCGTCTTCAGATTCGATATCGACGTCAACGTCGACGTCCCCATCTTCGTCGAGCTCGTCTTCGTCTTCGCTCTCTACGTCCACATCGTCGTCGTCGTCTTCATCATCTTCGTCTTCTTCGTCGTCGTCGTCTACGTACCTCCTCTTCCCCCTCGCACTCGCACTCGCACTCGCACTCGCGTTTCCGTTTCCTCCCCGCTTGGGAGTCTTACCCCCTTTGCCTGGTGCATTCTTCTTCTTCGAAGCGGCCCCACCTCCACCGCCGACAATAGTGCGTTTGCCCTTCGCCCTACTGCTCACACCACCACCACCCTCGACTCCATCTACCAACGACGCAGCGGGGGTCACGGTCCCACTCGCACTCCCGCTCGTAGACGAGGTTAGAGCGTTTAGTGGGAGTTTGAGTTTGATGCGGAGTGGGTTTGGGTGGTGTGGGTGAGGTTGGGGTGTGGTTGTGGTTGTTGTATTCGTAGTGGTGGTGATAGAAGAAGGGAGAGGGGGAGGGAGCGGGAGAGAGGGAGGAGGAGGGGCAGTAGAAGAACCGAGGTGGTCCGGTGGGGTATGCTTTGGTCGTTTATCCTGTCCAGTCCGAATAAATAAATAAATGAATAAACGGATATACAAGAATGAATAGAGAGAGAGAGAGAGAGGGTACGTACCTCGATGTCAACGTCCATCCTCCCAACCGCTCCCTGTCCCTGTCCCTGTTCCTCGTCGTCATCATCGTCGTCGTCGTTAACGACCCTCCCAGCCCTCCCACTCCTCCTCTGCCCCAACCTCTTCCTCGCCGCAGGCCTCTGCTCACCATCCTCATCCTCATCTTCGTCCTGGTTCACAACAACAGCGGTAACGGCGACAACGTCGTTCGCGGACTCGTCATCCGCGGTGGAAGACGGTACGCGCGCGATACCGCCTCTCAACTTCTTCTTCGTTTGCGCACTCGTATTGGTGCCTCGCCTTCTGTTGCTAGCGCTTGTACCGGTGCCCCTAGTAGGAGCCGCACCACCCACAGCGGACCGCCTCACAGCACCCACACCTTGCTCAACATCCTCTTCGTCATCATCCTCTTCGTCCTCCTCGTCGTCCGGCGCAGACTCCGAGTCCGACGGCTCAGAAGACTCGGACGAGGATTCCATTTGCATGTCTATGTTGATAGCAGCGCGGGTAGCAGCCGCCCGAGTCAGGGTCGAGCGTCGAGAGGGCGTCGTTTTGGTTGGAGATAGGGTTGTTGACGAGGACGTCAAGGCCACGGTGGAGGTTGGGGGTGTAGAGGGACCACCCGCAGCGGGTGCGGTAGCGTTGGAGAGTAAGCGAGTTTGGCGCCGGGTGGGTGGGGGCATGGTGGTGGTGTGGTTGTAGGTTAGTTGGTGTAGGTCCCACCGGGTCGTGGTACGTGCGTAAACGTAACGCAGCGGACAGGCAAAGCCAAGCAACCAAACAGAGATGTGGTTGGTTCGTAAGTATGTAACAAAGCAAAGCAAAGAAACGTCAGTCAGTCAGTCATCTCATCAAAATCGTTCCCAGCATCATTGCGAAATGAAATCATGGGGTCTGTGCGTAGTCGAACCGCCCTAATCCCATACAACACTTCCATAACGGCAGAACGCGTCAAATTCCATTCATTCGAGCCGCAACCCAGGAAGAAGGAACACACCTCCGACCGCCGAAGAGAATAGAATAGCAAAGAATAGAATAGAATGCTCACTCACCACTTCCAGAATCATCTCTACGTCCACCCGCTCTTGCTCTCCCTTTACCCCTCCCTCCTCCTGCTCCTCCTCGTCCGCCCCTTGCTGCCACCTGCGTAACGCTAACCCTCGAAGGGCCAGCAGCACCAGCACCAGCACCAGCAGTGGACCGAGTAGAACCTTTCCCCGGCGTTGATGCAGAGTTAAAGTTTGAGCTAAAGCTTGATGAAGCCATCTATCCAATCCAATCCAATCTTTTCCTTCCTTGGTTCGTTCTCGATTTCCTCCCCTGTCACTATGTGTCTGTCAACGTCGTGTTCCCCGCTCTGTAATGCAATTCCGGTATCGCGGAATTGTACCGTGTACGTACGAGTTGGTGGGGTAGTCCTGAAGGGTTAGTGTCGAGTGGAAGAAGAGTGGTAGGTTGGGTCGGTCGGTGAGCACGACGACACGACAACGTCAACGATCGTCGACCGACGACGGGACGTGCAGGTGCGGGTGCAGTTGCGGCAAGTGTCGGCCATCGCTGGCGGACCGTGTACGGGCCGTTCCTTCCTCCACCAGGGTCTTCAACTCTCTTTCGCCCTCGTCGACAGACGGAAACAAGTTCGTTACTCATGACTTCATTTCTTCATGAGCTATTTCTCTGGCTCCAAATTTTTGTATAGAATATATGTCTGCCCGTCGCGGAGCTTCAGCACCACGGAGCTTGGGAGGAACTCTGATCATCTTCAGCTTGGTGAACGATGTAAGAGGCTACGCAAGAGGCTCCTACCCTAGGCTCTGCGGTGCCAAAGCGTTGTTACGTCGTGAAGAAAGCCACGGCCTACCAAAGATATCTCCGACCTGCGTTGAATGATGTCAACGTACTCCAACTCCGAGGTAGCTTCGAGGATGGGTTTGAACCGCCTGGAAGATTCAATGCATGCATTGACTGTCACGATTGTGGTCAAGCACCCTGTGACGGACGATATGGAGATGGATTCATTCTTGGAGTCGTCTCGCATTTGGGGGACTGGGAAAGGGCATAGAAGGAACCAGACACCTAGTTGCTTGGCATACTCAATGTTATCGATGAACTTGGAATGCATCGAATACGACGAGGTCAAGACGGATATTGCCGTGCATTAATTTGACTTGAACATATTTGCGAGATACTCAGCAGGATGAATCGAACCGTTTTGCGAGGATCCAAGTCGTTCCACTCTAATATACGTGAAAGATGAGCGCCCGCCCCCGTCAATCCCAAAATAGGTCATCTGTCCTATGATACCCTTTCAGGTATAAAGACCTAGACGCAAAACGTTCCGTGAACAGTATCGAAATGGTGATTGGTAACTTGTAGATAGATAGATGGTTTCAATGGGAAATAACGACTCAATGCATTGAGCTTCCTCGAACCATCTTACATCTCCGAGCATGTCCACGGGGTCGAGGGGAGGTGACCTCAAACTTGCAATTGGGTCAGCGCCTGTGTGACAAAGTAAAGGGCTTGGACAACCTACTTACTTCCTTGTATTCGACTTTGGGCTGAGCGCTCGTGTCTGCCTGCATCACCCCGCGCTCTCTCTCTGAAACCGTGATCTCGCATATCGACCACTCTTTTCACTCTTGCAAAGCACCGGTCACAATCAAGTTCATGGATCTGTCCATCGGCGTGGTACATAACGAGATACAGGACCGCTCTCGCGCGATGCGCATACTATGTCTAAGCTACAGTAGCTGCACGGGACATAAATTTCCACTGAAGCAGCGCTGCGCATCTTTGTTTCACTGAGCGTGGAGGGATGATACTATACAGGTATGCAGGTGGCAGGACACATGAGAGCACTCCCAAATACAAGTAGGTTGTCAAAGCACTTGACCTGACTTTACTTTATCAACCCGGTGCTGACCCTTTGACCTCATCTCTGCTCGAGCCCAACGGCCGCTGAATAACGGTGACAATTGACGACGGGGACATGCTGGTGGTATGGTACGAAGAAGTTCAATACATTGGGTCGTTATTTATCATTGAAACCATCTACCAATCACCATCTCAAACTGTTCACGGAACCTTTGGCATCTCATCTTCCCGTTAGGTCTTTGAACCTGAAAGGGTAGGGATAGGTGACCTATTTTGGGATTTGACGAGGGCGCTAATCATGTTCACGTATATGAGAGTGGAACGACTTGAATCCTCACAAAACGGTTCGATTTATTTTTTGTTCGACATGGCGAATGTGATCGACGCTGAACACCACGCAAATGTCGTCGTCAAATCTATGTGTGACCGGGGGTACACCTTTTCATGTCCCTGTACGGATTTTCTCTGTCCCTCGAGATGCGAGATGACTTGAAGAAAGAAATTCGTCTCTTTATCGTCAAAGGCTTTTTCATCGATAATGGCAAGGTTGTCTTGGTCGAGAGGCGTATCCGTAAATTGATTGGCCGAGGTGCTTTGAACGATGAAAAGACCTAAATTGAAGTCGCGATGATCTACATGTAGCCTCGGGATCCCGCAGCTCTGATGTCTCACTCAGGGAACTGGTGGCGAGGAAAGGGGGGAAATCGGAGCAATTGGAATTTACATAGTCCGTGATGTTCTTTCTTATCGACTCGGAGATCACCAAGTTCCCCTAGAATGTCTCGATGCGCCCACTGCGTCCCGCTCCACAGATATCCGTTTCAGCGACGGCGTAGGGATGATGTGCAGGGAGGACGCCAGTACTCCCAGAATCTAATCAGCCGGGTTTTCAAAGTACCATCCTTTACCGGGGGCTGAGGCCCAGTCTCGCCTCAAAGCGTATCAGTAAGAATTCTGTGAGCGAGGTCCTCATGGCGGGAAGGAGGTCAATCAATACATGGGGGTTCTATTCATCTTATCACTCGAAACCATCCAATCTCCCATCTCAAACTGTTTACGGAAGTTTTTGTAGCTCCACTTCCCGTTAGGCCTTTGTACCTGAATGGGGTTCGACGAGGGCGCTAATCTTGTTCGAGTATATAGAGTGAGCGACTTTGACGCTCGGTCTGATTCCTAACAACTCGGCTTTTTCTTCTACTACATGGCGGACTCTCTCGACATCGAATACTTTGGACGCGTCATCGCCAAATCGATATATGGAAACATTTGCCTCAGCCTCGTCGTAGTCGGTGCGTAATTCACCACTTACAAGCATCGAAGACCAATTTGACATCGCGGCCATAAGGCATCCACCTGTTCATGTCCCTCTACGGTCTTTCTCTGTTTCTCGAGATGCGAGACGACTCGAAGAAAGAAATCCGGCTCTACATCGTCATAGGCTTCATGATCACGATAGTGACAGGCCTCAATGCATCTCTTGAAGCTGCCTGGGCGTTTAAATCCATTTTTGCAGCCACGTCGGGCGTGGACTATATTGTTCTTACGAGCAGGGACTTTGGATGGGAGCGGCGGGTGACTACTGCGTGCACGACTGCTATGACGCTTATTGGAGATTCTATGTTGGTAAGTATTACTTCAAGAGCTATTTATTGGAGGGATCGGGCACTCATTTCGGTTGTAGGTTTATCGCTGCTACATCATATGTAGATGGAAGCATCGCTGGTGGCTATCCGTTCTCCCCGCACTCACTTGCTTGAGTTCCCTCGGTAAGCAAGATCTCTGCGTGTTTTGTGATGCAGTTAACCATCTTTCTCGACCAGCTCTGAGCATTTTCAACCAATATCAAATGTCATCTCATCGCTTCGACGTTTTTCGATACACATCCGCTGTCACTGTTCTCAGCGTTTCGACCAACGCCATCGTCACCGGCATCATTATTTTCTTCCTTGTACGTGCTCGTCGTGGTCTAGCGAAGGACCTCCCGTCTAGCGCGTTGAAGCGGTACACCGGGGTTGTAGCGCTGCTCGTTGAATCCGCTCTCCCCGTCACCCTCTTTGGAATGATTTTCGCGGTGGTGGTGTTATATTCCCCCAAAGAAACAACCTCGGCATATGCGGCCAACGCTATGCTTAGCTATGTATTTGGGTTTCTGTTCAGTGCTTTCACTGTGGGTTCTCCCTGTGCCATCTCCTTGGGGCGAGTCTCGATACTGATTCCTTGTGTATGGCAGACTCTGTCCCCGCATATGATCATCTTCAAAGTGACGATTGGGCGTTCATGGGTCTCTCGATTCCCGAGGGTCGACGAGCTGGCTGGCCAAGGCGCGAATGGGGACGCGGTCGCACAGCAAGGCGTCAATTCGTCATTCCTGCAGTCGGTCATAAATCGTGATTTAGCAAGAGTCTCCAGTAGGGACAACGCATAAAAGGGAGTTAGATATTTTGTACCACAATTCTGAATACACGCGAGCGTGGAAGGTCAGTCTAGAGCTATGAAATCGGGGAACATCACGTACTAGAAGGTGTACTCCAATCGATCGATCGTCCTAACGATGCCGATAGTCGCCGTACGCACGTCTCAACACGCACTTGGCTTCTGCCCAATCGTACATATCAGCAGCATTCTCTGGGGAATCTCTTACTCAAAAAGTGGGTTTCAACTTACTCAAGTGGGCGCCGTTGTCCAGGAAGGGCGGTGAAGTGTTTATGCGAACCTTAGCCTCTGAAGGCCTCTATTCATCCTGAACGTGGCAGATGAGCTTGCTAAAAGGAGTGTCGGGTGAGAAAGCCCCAGTATGCAGTTCATCTGGTAACGGAATACAACGTTCAGAATGAGAGTGTCAAGCCGAGGTAGCACACCTCCGACTGCCAGACTCGTCAAGCGTCATCATCCTGAAAAAATATCCGAATTGCATTCCAACCATACTAGAAAAGAACAATGACTCGGAAAAGAAAGCTGGGGATAATGCCTTCAAAGCAAACATACGGCGGCTAAAGTCGGAGGAAAAGTTGGGGTCAGGGTTGGTAAATCGTGTTCCGATTCGCGAATCGCAGACGAATTCCCACTTTTCGTAATCAGAGGTCGAGTTTAATGGACACCAAACACTGGCAGAACCCACAACTCCCTGCTGTAAAACCCCCTCCGAGTCGGCGATGCTGATTGGCTCTCCCAAAGTTTAAGCTATCTGGATGCTCGAAGAGGGATACCCAAACGAAATGTTCCCTGGAAAGTAGCTTGTCAAGTCGATCTAAATCACTGATATGCCGCACACCAAGCCGACTTTTGAGTATACTGTGTACGTATACAAACAGTGAGCATCGGAGTCCTTCACGTCCGGAACGAAGTTGTAGTCGAGCTTTCAGTGCGGAACGAACGCATAGACTTCTACCGACCAACCGACTAAGTCAGTGGTTGTATCTGTACCTTTGGTTTCTTTCTTCTTTCACTGAAAGGTTAACCTGTCGAGATAGATGGATGATGGGTGGTCGGCCAGGCGCGGGCCGCCCAACATACTTTAGTTGGACTGACATAATTCTGAATCGTCGTGGTCGCTCGAGGCTGCATAGGTCCAAGTACTTCGATTACTGCTCACCTCCACGGTTGTCTCGTAATGGGTTGGTTGGTCGGTCGACGTGGAGCTGAAGAGCGCCAACTTCTAAGTAGTGTGTCGAAAGTGTGTTATACGTGTAATATGCAAGCAAACGTCGACACGCGTTCGCTCTTCGTTCATAGGCTCTGTCCCGGGAATATAAAGGCTCCCCGACATTCAGAATGATCCATCCACACCCAACGCTCGGCGAATGGCGTACCCGGCGGGACCGGGATATGGAGGGAGTATGTACAGCGCAGCGCTCGGAGTGATGGCGAGTGGGAGGAAGGGTGGCGCAGCGCAATGACGAAGGTGATCACGAAAATATCGAACGTCACTGTAACTCGAACCCTCTACCCACCTCTGTAATGTCTCTATGTATCACAATCAAGGGTTCAGTTCCTCAGACGGATGGGTTTACCGCACAAGGCGATACAGCGCGCGCTGAGGTCCGCAGCGACCCGGATCAGCAAAAGGTGTAACGTCGGAAACGCAGATCGATCGTCATGACCATCGCCATCGAACAAGAAAGGGTGCTCAGCAGCTCACCTGAACCCTACCTACATACTTACTTACACGATATGCATGTATGTACGGAGTGAACCCTCAACCCTTCCCTCGACAGCCCTCGACGGGGAGATGGGGTCGCCGGAGCAACGCCTACCTCCCGGGTACTGTGTCCGCGTCCGTGTCCAGCCTGGTATGGAGGGCGTCTTGTGCTACATTTTGTCACCTGTGTTCGCACGAGGGCCGAGACCGGTCGATTTGGTGGTTGTCTTGCTGGTCATTTGTGCGTTGGGGACAAAGGATTCTGAGCCTCTCATGTCTAGTTTGAGTTCTAGGACAAGAGAAGGGGTCCTGCGACACAAAGGATGATGAAGGATGAAGGGAGGACAGAGACGTGGATCTATGACGACAGAGTTCCAGTACGTACGTTGGTTGGATTTGTCATCTTCATCAGATTTCCCCGCGTGGGCGGTGGCACTGCTGGCAAGCTGTTCTTCTTCTTTGCCACTCTCCCCGATTCCCTTTCTTTTCCTTCATCCTCATCGTCAAGTACAACTACACCTTATAATGTCTTCTGCACCTTCGTCTCCTCGTCGTGAGTCCCACCGCTCTACAGCCAGTGATTATCGATAGATTGATTGACGTGAACGTAGAAATGGTTCGCAGTAATAGCAACTCACCGCCAACGCAGGTCTTGCCACCACCGCCCCCACCCATCGATCTGCGCCATATGACGTCTAACCAGGGCTTGAGTCTCAGCTCGTCGTCTGGGCGGAGGACGAGCCAGCATTTCCTTAGGACGAACGATACGCGAGGGCTTGGTTCTCCCAGCTCCATCCCATCTTCTCCTACTTCCATGTACGCATTATTCCTCTCACCCATCCCATCTCTTTCCAAACTCACTAACACAATTACGGTGCAGCCACTCCTCCTCTTCAGCAATCTTCGAACGCGACATCGAACCCATCCTCATCTCACCCATGGCCACCTCCCCCCCTCACTCGTCGAGCCTCTTCTCCTCCGCGCCTCCCCTCCCGCTCGCTTCCCCCTCGTCGGGGGTGGGAGGGCACCATCATGTCACGAGCGTTAGCAGCACGCATAGTACTTCGCACTCCCCTCATAAACCTCTGGATCCGCATAGGATCCCACGAGCCAAGGCGACTGAACAGCTCGAACAGAGCGTACCGAGCGTTCTGGACAGTGCAGCTGCCATACTCGCTAACCTCCCTCCGTCTTCCCCTGGTGTTGGTGGTGCGAGTGGGGAACTGCAGGGAGATGCGTTGGATACGGTCCAGGTCGTAGCGCCTGGTCATGCATCTGCAGGGTTCGATAACTCGCTTTTCGTACTGGGGGCGGGTGGAGTTGCGGGGAATACGACGTCGTTTGCGAGTGGGGGTGGGTCGCTTGTGAGTTCGGGGGGGACGGGAAGGGTGGGGTCCGGGTCTGGGGGGAGGGCGAGTGGGTTTGCGAGTCCGCTTAGTTTGCGGAGTCGGAGTCCGAGTCCTGGTGGGACGAGGGTGCCGAGTGGGCCTGTGCAGGGGTTATTGAATATCCCGTCTCCCATCAACACTACCACTACGACTACTACTTCGCAACAGGCTGGGTCACCAGCTGGTTCACCACACCTCCCCTCACCCCCACTCACCAACCCAAACACGACAAGCCACCCACCCTCACCCACACACGCTCCAACCAAACGCCTCTCCTTCATGTCATACTCGGACCTCTTAGCGTCCACACCTACGTCCACGCACACCCTAGCCTCTCTAACCACCAGCGCGTCGTCCTCCGAGCCTCCCCCGCATATACCAAGTGTATCGGGTCTTAACATCGTTTCCTCCATCGCCGCCTCCGTCTCCAACTCCAACTCCGGTGTGTGTACCCCCACTGCTAGTGTGAGTAAAGCGGGGAGTATAAGGGGTGGACTGACGCATCCTGGTATGAGGGAGAGTATTGCGCTTTTGGATAATGTGGGTGGGGAGTGGGAGAGGGAGGGGATGGGGAAGGGGTTGGAGGAGAGGTTGGAGGAGGTTGTGGGGGGTGCGTCGCCTGGGAGTACGAGGGGGGTTTTGTTACCGGCGGGTGGAGGTCTGGGTGGGGAGGGGAAGGAGGTGGAGGGGAGAGCGTGATTGATTTGTGTGGTGTTTCGGTCTTCCTTATTTCCTTGGTATACCCCTCCGTTTTGGGTTTGGATTGGTGTGTATGTACCTGTCTTCCCTTTCTTCCTTTTGCCGTCCCTCGAGTTTTTTCTTCGGATCTCCGGTCTTCCTTGATATTCTTTCGAATTACCTTAGCTTCCAACTCTCGGTTCCTGCTTCCCGATTCCTATTCGATATATGACCCACCTACCTACCTACCTGAACAAACGAACGAACGAATGGACAGATAATAATGATACAAATACCATACCATACATACAACCAAGTAATCCTGATTTAAGAGTTATGTTTTTTTCGAGGTTAATATATGAGTACTTACATACCCTTTGGATTTCGTGCTTTTGTGTGCATATACAGACTGGTTTTACTGTTACGCGCTTCGACGATTCAGAGTCTTTCGGTGTTCCGTTCAGAGAGCTAGATGATAGGTACTTTGGTCGTGCACTCAACCTGGTAACGGTTCATTGTCACTGGTTCCTGCATTATTACGTGCCTCGACGACCGTGCCGCTCAATGTCCTGGGGGGTCTGTTCAGAGAGCAAGATAGGATCTTGATCGTGCAGTTACCTGCGAGATCGGTCCCGAAAAAACGTCGACCTTGGTGGTACCCACCACACTTTGTTCGGATTTGTTAGGGTGTATAGAGGCTAGAGTTGAGTTTGCGGAGACACTTTGTTGTTCAATTTAACGGTTTATCCAGGCTCTATTAATATCACCCTTCCCTGGCATGAAGCATATATGAGTAGCGCGAGTCCGGATTAAGATTTATGTTTTTTTCGAGGTTAATATATGAGTACTTACATACCCTTTGGATTTCGTTCTTTGAATGGATTGAATTTCGTGCTTACGTGTGGATGGATGTACAGGGTGGTTTTGCTACTGCTGCGGTGGGGACTGTGTTAGCCTCGACGAGTCCGTTCAGAGCAGGATGATAGGTTCACTTGGTCGTGCGCTCACCTTCGAGATCGGTCCCGAAAAAAAAGTTGTCGGATCTTATCGTCAGGCCGACCCTCCCACCACACTCTGGAAGGGGCTTGGACGCTGTGAGTTCTCGGCTCAGAGGATCTAGGCTCGGTCACTGGAATTGAGCTAGTAAAATCTTGGAGTGGTACGGAGTACGCGAGTTGTGTCAATGCTGTATAGTATTCGAGTTGGGATCCGCGTCAATTCGCGACTACGTAAGGCCTTTTGGTATCCTAGTATCCTCGAGTGCGTCATGAAAGAGTTGCTATTAGACGTTCCTTTCGATGTTGGATCAGACGTGTCACACAGGAGCTCCAGGCTGGTGAGTTGGTACCGCGGGTATTAGCGTCGAGCACATGTTGGTTAGGTGATCAGACCGTGCCAAGTTCAAACCTTTGTTGAGTAATTGGTTTTGCGTTCTCGTTCGTTTTCGGTCGTCTACTACCTCTCTGGCGATGAGTTGAGCGGAATTCGGTTTCTTCTTTAAGGCTCTGGATAGCAGTTGGTTTGTCAGGGTTGGGTTGGGTTGGTTGAGACACTTTGGTCGTTTCCCCTTCAACGTTTTTTTCGAGTTCTATTAGTATCAGCTTTTCCTGGTATGAGGTATACGTCTGCTATTTTTCGTTTACTCGCACTGTACATCGCGGATTTCGTATCTCGCTCGAGTTGCCTTTCAGGCTCTTTCAACTTTGTACTTTCCGTCGGTGAAGTGCGTACGGCGTCAACTTTGACGGGCGTCTCGACAAATCACACAGTGCTGAGCTAGCCACACAGCACAGGTCACCGCAAGCGCCTCGAGGCTCCATCGGGCTACGCGGGGTGCCCCTCCCTTCGTTATATGAAAGGGTGCTCCTACTAAGATCTACTAGCTGGAACATACTGCGCGTATAGCCTCGTCGTGGCAATGAGCGGTATAAGGGGTGTCGCACACCTTGGCATCATCTCACTCATTCACTCACTCTACTCTCGCTCAGCTACTGCTCGGTTGGGCGGTCTTCAAGGTCTCTTCGAACAGCACCCAAAACAGCAATTTCAAAAAGCAACAATCAAGCAAGCAAACAAGAGCTGACGCATAGCATAGGCCCCGATGAACTCGAGCTCGAACGCGGTGATAGTAGACGACTCGATCTTCGTGCCGGTGTACGGGAACCAGACGGCGGTACCGAGGATCGTGTATGAGCCTGTGGAGACGTGGAGGCTTAATACGATGTGTGGGGGGTGTAATGTGACGGGGGAGGATGGGTTGGCTGCGTTGAGGGCGACGGCGTATGCAGGTGAGTAGTAGGTTAATCGAAGTGCCTCCGTTGCTTGTTGGGCTAATAATCGATGTCGATGGTACGAAGGGACTTGGACGCTTGCTTGGTGGGTATGTTGGAAGTCATTATTGGAGTTTTGGACGGAAGGACGTTGTGGTAACTTATGTTCGGTGTAGGTACCAGACAGACCTGTCATCTCTGCGAACCTGGACTTCGAAGGTGAATTTGAGTTTTTTTTTGGTGCGACGTTCTTGAAAGTCTCACTCATCTCGGTCTTTTGGTGTTCGATATCAAGGAACGAGCGTCTCAGCGTATTTCATCATGTTCCTCCGCTCACTAGACGATAAAGGGTAAGTGCAGAATGAACTTCAAGTTGGATGCTGCTTTCACTCATTTTATTTGACCAGATCGACTGGAAGCTCAACTCTGACATTCCTCATCGACAACGTCGTTCATGACGTGAAGAAAATCACACCGGCCGATTTTACCTTCTCCCCAACCGGCCAATACACTCCCCGCACCATGTTATTCCAAGCAGTGGACTTGGAACCTAAACGCCATTTGGTCTCGGTACAGTGGAGTTTTGGAGCGGGGGATTCGAGGCCGGCGGTATCGGTTGCGTTGGATTCGATCGAGTACATGTACGTATGTGGGTTGTCTAAGGGAACGATGAACTGCTGATTCTGTCGGTAATTTGCAGACCGGCTAACGTGAGTCGGAGTAACACCAACACCATTCGAGCTATCGCTATCGCCGTTCCCATCGCCGCCTTCCTCATCTTACTCGCTGCCCTCCTCTTCATCTGGCGGAAACGAAGAGCAACTGCAAGACGGAAACGACACATGTTGGATATGACAGGGTCAGAGGATGGTGGGTCGGAGATGGAGATGGTGGGGGATAGGTTTTCTCAGAGTATCGTGAGGCCTTTCATGGTGGGGCACCAGGGTGAGGTGCAGCCTTCACCAGGTTCGGTGTCGAGGCCGGTGAAGGGGAGGCGGTCGGAGCAGGACTCGCAGGATCTCTTGGGGCTTCCGCCGTCGTACCAGGAGGTTTCGACGTTGGGTTTTAGCGGCGTTAGTGGGCCCTCGCAGTCGACTTCCGGGTCGAGATGACACGCGTTGGATAATCTAATTGGTGTGGTATGCTATGGACATGGGATATGCGAGTATATTTTCCTTTCAGTAGCGTTCTGACCTAGCTTGGGGACTCTGTCGGATTTCTGCTAGTAGGGTATTCTCTGTGGTCTCTTTCGCGTTTCTTGTAGAAAAAGCTGTTGTATCTTTATAATTGTGCCTTCTTTATATCGCTGGGCTATGGTGGTTCTGCATGAGGTGAGCCGGGTTCATGAGTTCTGACAGCTCTCTTCTCTCATGCCGTGTCTCTGCATTGGTCGATAGATCTGTCCGATGAAAACCCTACCTTTCGCTTCAACTTGTCGACTACAACTTGAAGTATCCGTTGGAGTGGCTCAGGTTGGATGGGTCTGGAGGCTAGCTGGCTGGCACCTCGAATAGTGTTGATGGCAAGAGCTCTTGTATACTCAATTGATCGGTGAGATCTAATCTGACCGGACAGTGCTCTTTACTCACCACATCGTCCTGCTACAATCAAGTCAACATTGGCCTTATTCTCATCGCTGTCAAAACAGTAGCCACCAAGTCTCAGTTCAATTATTGCACAAGTTCACTACCCATGCGCAGCAGGTTGTGGATTGATTGTGGCGGGCTCAACCTGGGGGCTTTGATTGTTGGGAGATAAGGACTTCCACACTAGTTCGGATACCATCAGCGCCCAACGATTGTGAAGTCAGCGTGGAATTCGCAATCAGTGACCGTTTTCGCGTCGTTTCTCATAGAATCAAGCGTTTGTAGGACATCTCGGATCGAATTTGAGCTGTTCATTAGGCCCAAGGGGCACTCGAGCCTTCTTGTAGATCAGGTTCTTTGTGATACCGCTCCACTCTCATCGGGATTTATTGTTGAGCTCAGTCCCACTTCGACCAGACGTCCAGACCCCAGAGTCCTTGTTGCCATCGAAGGTTCGACCCCGTTGATGAACTTAGTCAATATTGTCGAAACTGTCACTGCCTGGGAGTAGCCGTCGACTTATAACAATGCTCCAGTGACATTGTCGAGTTCCTCTCCCCGCACTTCTATTACCCAGGCATGGATGGGTCTGGATACTCACTCCTCTTCTCTGCTTTGAAAGTAGCACAGAATGAAAGGTATTCGATAGGTAAGTTCTTGGACGCTTATCACATTGCTTTACATCCTGAAAATTCTGCGCATGCCGTAGCCGCTGCTTTGACGTTCCTAGGATGTGATATGATCTCGACTATCCACGACGAGGTGGGTACTCAGGGCTCGCTTAGTCACCGATATTGAGCTAGGCTCTGGTAGGTTCGCCATATCTGGAGGTGGGACGCTCAATGAGCTCGTATGCTAAGCCGGCTGATTGACAATCTCCTCCACTCAGGTCTAGATGGTCGTTTATAAAGATTTTATATCTCCTGGCGCGATATTACGGACCAGGACTTATTCTGTAGGACAATCTTTGCCACAATCATTGAAGTTGGAGCTGACCCTCCGGCGGAAGTATAATGCTAGTCTGTGAGCCTTCATTTCGTGCTCTGCACTCGCTTTATCGTTTCCAACCCTTTCTGTCCAGCTGGGGGCCTTCGGAGTCCCTCTGTTTCCGTACGTCCATTCCAAGCCCGATATTCTCCTCCACCAGCTGATACATGTATTATCTTAAGTTGTGAGTCTAGATCCGCAGTATTCTGCGCTTCTAATGATAGCTGGCTGGCCTGTCCAACTGTGTTAGCTGCAAGACGTACATCAGGGTTCTGAGCTTGTGAGCTTCGCATCCGTCATTCTCAGGCTCAAGCTAACGTCCTTCTAGGCTCGGAAGTAAGCTCTGTACCTTCATCACGGACTTGATTTGCATTGTGCGTATTTACGCTTTGTACGGACGGAATAAGAAAGGTGAGTCTCCGGGGATGGCACAAGCGTAAGTTGAAGCTTGATCTGATTTATTTCCATCAACAGTCCTTGGCATTCTTTCGTTCTTCTGTGCATGTAAGTACAGTCCTCAGATAGATATCGGACGATTTGGTTGATGGGACCTGTCTCCAGTCGATCTTGCAGTACGTCCGGTGTAGGTTCGAATGACCTGTACTCACTGTCCGCTGCAGCTCGGCACCTATGCCGTTTATGAGATCACTAACTTCAGAAAATCTCCTTCCCCTCCTCGACTGCAAATTCCCGGTGAATATGGATGCTTTGGGATGTTCGAGCCTAGTGTATCTGGACTTCATAGGCGGCTTTATTACGTCGCGTGGTACGTCGAGATTGCGGTGCTCATCAAATCTCGTTCACTTACAACGGCTTTAGGATTTTGAGCACTGGAAACGCCGGTCAGTTTGATCCATCAGGGATAAATGCACCTTCAAGGCTAATACACACTGCGTCCGACAGTGATATTTTTCCTATTCACCGTCTTCAGGCTTGTAAGGTCCCTCACAGACCAAGAAGGATCTATCAGTTACCGCTCTCTCAAGAACAGGCAGTTTGTCTCCCCTTTGCTTGTTGCTTTTGTGAGGGACGGCGCCTCTGTTTTTCTTGGGTGAGTTACGGACCTATCTGCGATCTCCATTATTCTTGTGGTGCTGAGGTACAACGGTTAGACTCGTCGGTATGTCTCATAACAAGCTGAGTCCGTTCGTGGGTCATTGGTACATAATCCTTCGCCAGTTATTCTGTCCATATCGCTGTTTTGCGCCATTTACCGGGACAGCTTCTACTATGGACTAGCGTGGCCGTAAGTCTCGTCTTCGTGATAACTCCGCTAATTTCCATTGAATTTCGCGTTTGTTTCTTTTTCAGCTGGCTCTATGCTGTGTTTTCCTGGGCGGTAAGATAAAGCCATTCAGCTACCCACTCAGATTTCTCATTTTTTCTTTGCGGGATAGGGTACACGTTTGATTCTGAACCTGAAACGATCAGGGGATAGGACGGAGGTCACGAGCTTTCCCTCATTTCGTGAAGTTGACCGCGGTACCTTGCCCCCAGTACAATTTGCTCGCGGCGAGAGCTTCACGAATGTGTGGTCCCCGAAGGTTAATCATGTCAAATGAATCTATCTGTATGTAGACGTCAAGTCAAACTACCTTCATGACGATCCGAAAGGTCAAAATGGGCATACTCCAGCCCTAACAGCTGACTCACACACCGAGTACAAATTCATTCATTGCATATGTGATCTTTACTCAGGCGAGTTGTTCAGAATGATGGACCCTCCAAGCACACAAAGACGTCAGGAACTAGTACGCGTAGTATGCTGGCACTATCTCCCAATCGCGATTTTCCACTTCCTCACTCATTCCATGACTTGAAGAGAGGAAAAATTGAAGATGTTAGCGAAGGTGAATGTAATGACAAATATAAACTTACACTTGCGAGAAGTGCTCTCGAAGCTTGTCTTGAAACATGGTGATTTTCGGCCCATCAGCGGTCTCGCAAAGAATACAGCTGAGGAAAGGGGGATCAACTTGATAAAATACAGGACTCCGAGGTCCGTCTTGGTAAGAGACCTGAGGCAGGTGGATGATGTCGTCACGCCAGGGATGAGGTAGAGGTTGCTTCAACGTTGGAACAAGAGTAATACCGTGTCTAGTATAATCGTTAGTTACAATAAGACGTGCAAGTTAGACTGCGAGGCGATCGCGTACCGCTCCTTGAGGTGCTGTTTCACGTTGTGGTAGCTTTGTTGCTCGTCCATATGCTCATCGCAATGTGTACACGCCCAGACCCTATGTTTAAACCGTGGCCACTGGTGTTCCCGGGAATACACAAAATTGGCCGCGTTCGGAGTCAAAAGAAGCCAGAGAGGGTATGCAGACGGAGGGGGGCGGCAATACGATGCCCCTACAATGAAGTGCTGGACCTATTCGAGGCCGCGACTGGTTAGTCAATGGCACGTTGTCATCAATGGCTGACTTACGCATTCTCTCCATGTCAAAGCTCGTCGAAAGGAGTCTCCTCCACGGTTTGGAGCCAAGGAAGATGACTCAGTACCACAAAAGAATCGTGCATTGATATTATCGAGGTCTTGCGTAGTGGTCGCCCAGGGGTCAAGCTCCAAGCGCTCCAAGATAGCCTCAACGGCCAGAGAGCCTCTTTCTGACCAGCGGATACCGAGAGAGCCCGTACATACACACCTGTGTGAAAGGACATCATCCCACCCACAACACGACGTCGCGCTCGCGACAGTTGAACAGCGACAGGTGAAGACCATCATGGGGAGGTGGATCATCTCTTCACAAAACGCACGTCCCTGGTTGGCTTCGCATTTTGTTTTGATCGATTCCGGAATGAGATCCAGCAGATCTTGACGGAACCTAGTTCGCCACGTCGACACCGCATTCGAAATATTATCAGCTACCAAAGACTCGGGAAAATCGGGAAGGATGAACCGCGGATCCCCAGAGGTGAGGGTTTCGAACAAAGATGTGAAAAGAGGGGTCGCATTAAACAGGAGAGATTGGAATGGGAAATGCTTCCATTCGATGGCTGGACGAGAAGCTTTGTGCCGTTTGTAGATGGTCAAAAGGGCATCGCGAGACTCGTTCTGGATTCGCTTAGCTCGACGTTCACACACCGCAGACTCGATCTTGGCAAAACGGTACCTGACATCTTGAAAGAAATGGAGGAGGTGATATCAGCAAAAACCCACCCATTTTTCTTGGGATTCGTACTCACCCCGCCGTTTTGAAAGTCCATGCAAAACATGGTCTTTAAGGTATACGCTTGGTTCGAATCTGACATCTTCCAGATCAGCTTCCTCATACCCAATCCTCCGGTAGTATTTACTGAATCTGGAGGGGATCTATTTAGGTTCGCGTTCGCTGGATAGACTAGCCGTTCCTACCTGGACTTGTACCAACCTCTCTCGAAGTCACGCATCTCCGATAGACCGCCATCAATCCATGAGTAATGTAGATCAACATGCTATTCAAATAGGTCACCGAAACTTTCAAATAGAAGGATGACCGAGCGCTTACCTTGCGTAGCACCTCTATTCCACCGCGTCTCGCAGTAATGGCTGAGTCCATTGGGAAGGTTCCTCCGCCTTTAGCTGTTCCAAAGAGGAGACAAAGAGCTTCATGGACTTCGGCCTTCCGATACTTGTAATTAGAGATCCTCCAAGAGTGGGAGCGTACAGCATTCACAGCTGCGAAAGTACAGGTTAGCTCAGGGGGTGTTTGAAGCAGAACAATACCTACAAAGCCAAAGCGATTCTTGACAGAGTTGGATGACCTTATTTTCCCAATAGACCATGCTAGTGCCACCGTCAGACTCATAGTCCGACATTGAACCATCGCTCCTTTCTGCACACAGAGCATAAACCTGCGTCTCGGTCATCATCTTGATCTTTCGCTTTTAGCGAACGTTAGTTCAGCGCTAACTCCGGAGGATCCTGAGCACTCACGCATGCTTGACATAGCTTCTGTATAAATGTGATATCGAGATCTGCCCAGCTATCTCCACACATCTAAGCACAGGATAGCAACGTAATATCAACTTCAGTGACGGCGAATGGCAGAACTCGTGCGACTGATACGCACCTCGCAAATGGTTGGTCCAAAGAGAAACTGTGCCCATGCTGCTGGACGAGACTTGAGCCGTGATGGAGGACCAGGTACATCGTCCTTGTGGATCTCGAAACTTGAACCCCATACCAAAGCTGATGTGGGGCTTCTGAGCGACTCATGGAGCCGTCGTGATGACTTTGAGAGGTGATAGAGGTCAAGAGGGTGAGCATGTTTGAGGATCTAAAGCGATGAAGCTACTTATTACGCGGATATCATAGCGAGGTACAGAGAGATCGAGCTCACCTCGAGGATGATTTCCAACGGCAGCTCCTGAAACTTGCCCTGGTTGCGCTTTTCTGGCAGACCTTTATGACTTAGCTCATTCGACCGTAGTCTGAGCTTCCTGAGCAAAAAGCCCTTGAGGAAGTTTCCTGTAGTTCTATCTTTCAGCTCATTGCAGGAATGTCAATATTGAGAACCTACGTGCACGAGGACGACGAGAGGTTGGATGACACCCAGCCACGTTCTTCCCGATCCATTCGCGACTGTGATTGGAAAACAAAGACTGGACAACTCCTTGGAAGTGAGTATCTTTGAGCTTGGAAAATGGCAGCTCAAGAAGCTGCTCGTCAGTCATCAGTGGCATCCGGGGCTGTGGTTGTGGTTGATGCACAAGAAGGATCCCTTGAATGCTGGCGACTCAGCGCCCGTTTGATATGACAACAAGCAAGGGGCGCCCGGTCCAAACGACGTCCCCTTGCTCCCCGGATGTAGACCCATTTGACCGGCATTTGGTCACAAAGGTAAAAGAGTAAGTCAAGAGTTCTGGATGTAGATTTAGTGAAGTGATGTTTCTGTCGCTACTACCAAGCTAGAAACTTCCAATAATACGGTTGCCGCAACGACAGAGATAAGATAAGATATGATGAGATCATTGAGATGACGTCAACCACGATCAACAAACTGAAGGGTCGTTCAACTCAACACTCGACACGTACGTTGAAAACGTAGTCCCTCGAACTCCAAATCCTCTTAACCTTCTGTCAGGACTCGTTTGCCGTTGCGTGTTATATTTGCGGTGATGATGACGAAGGTTCGCTTTGTAATGAGCGCATGCCGTATGTTTTCCGTCTCCCGTTTTGGTTCTGGCTGAGTAAATTCCGAAGACAGCGTATCCCCTCTTGCAACATGAAGAAATCATGGCGAAGCGTCGCTCGCTGCCTCAAATTCAACTCTGTGCTCCCAGCGTTGAAGTGCATTCTCATTCGTGAAGGACCCAGCTGAAGGTGATGATCGATGTTCCGACGATGACGTAGCCCTGGAGGGAGAACAACAAAAGACCCGACTCTCATCGGACAAGTTGGACTACCCAGATGACCGTGCTGCTGTCTGCTGGATATCGATGATGAGGAGCGCTATAATTAACGAGATTGGCTGAGCAATGGCCTCGGCGCCTGCCCGTTGTCCGAACGGGGCCGTCTTATATCTATTCCAGTCAGCCGAATCCTAACATTGTTGGTCAAAGCTAATCCACTACGCCGGGCGGAAATATGGACTGTCGGGGAAACAAGAGATGCGGGGAGGAACGGAGCGAGCTCGAGGTGAGATTTTCTGGTCGTTTGCACCTGACTCGACAGGTTTTGGTCTCTATAAAGAGAGTCGGCTGACAAGCTGCTTTTGCGATCCCTTCAGTCCCGTCTTCGCGTTTCTCCTTTACCCGCCTTCATCTCGGCCTCACTCACTCTCCCAACATCCTTGCCCGCCGCCGTTCATCGACGTTGACCTCCACAGATGGCTCCAGGTTTGTCGTCATCTCTCGCTTGCCGAGATCTTGTTGAACTGATCGTCGTGATTCTTCCTCATCCGTTATAGCTAATGAGAAGGACACAACCCGCCGACTTGCTTTCAGCGTGCGGTCGGTCACATACGGGATCACATTTTTCTTCCTCTTCGGCATGAGTGAGTGGCTCTTGAAGTATTTCGTCGAAATCGCCCGACCCGTTGCTTACCGAGTGCACGTTTTCTCCCTTTCCCTCATCTCGCCCCGCCAAATTGTACCTCGGCCCGTCTCGTAACGCTCCTCAGCCGTCGCTCTACTCGGTCTGGTTGGCAATCAGCTTCACAAGTACGGAAATACGTATGAACACTACGCCTCTATGGAATACAAACACGCCTTGGGTCTCCTGTTATTTGCCGTGATCTTCTCCCTCCTCATCTTGCTGTCGCATCCTTGGCTTGGAGTTGGCTGTACGTCCTACTTCATAGTTCTATTCGGTGGGGAGGATACTGACGTACTTGGACCCGTTCGTCTAGTCATCTGCGTTCTCTCATTCACCGTCGCCATATTTTTTGGTACTGGCGCTGGTATCATCAACCGTACAGCACCTTTCAAAGGTACCAGCTGTGGCCGTCCCGCCAGCGATTATCCAGAGGCGTGGCAGCCGTATGCACACGAATGTTCGAGGATTGTCGCTATTCAAGGTCTTGCTTGGGCTCTTTGTACGTCGCTCGTTGTACTTCGAACCGTTTCTAGCAATCGCTGATCTCTCTCTTCGGTTAACAGGGGGATTGTATGTCTTCTTGTTCTTCGGAACTCTCTTCCACAAAGTCCAGTTCAAGACCCGACCTACGCCTGAAGCATTCTACCACAACAAAGTCTAATTTCTTCTCTTCTCCCCTCCTCGCCCTCATCCGAATTTCTGTCCACGTTCCTATCTCCCTCTACGATCACCATGATATGTCTCCATGTGTTTGACCTCACGTTCCGAGTTTCCCGGCGTATTCTCATATCCTGTATCGGAGGCGTGCTTCTACACTGTTGACCTCCGTTAATGAAAAATGTAATAATTTGACGAGTACCGTTTGAATACATTTCCCTCTGCTCCTCCAATTCTCGTCAGCTGAATTCAACCTCGGCGCTAGAAAACCCTCGAGTGCCGCGTGCGTGTTTTGTCTTGATGGTTGGCGCTCGACCGCCTGGGCCCTGAACGTTTTGTTGAGGGCCGTAACGTCCGATGGATGCGGTACCGAGCCTTCCAATTCGGTATTGCGGTTCGACGATCCTCACCCGACAATTCAACTTCCACGTTGTCATGGCCATATCTATCCTTGGTGTTGACCTGAGATTGGCGTTCTCGTGTTATCCGGTTCATCTCGACGAATGTATTGTCCGCAGCTCAGTCATGTCCCGTCATCAGGTTTCAGCGTAAGCGTTTATCATCGGTTTGGGGACCTATCATGACCGTTCAGTTGTGCGGCGTCTAAGTGCTGATGGGAGCACACTTTCCCTTTTTCCTTGAAGGATCCATCACAGGCTCATCGACCATGACTGCCGGCATGAATGCGATGTGGGTCTGTTCTCCTCTGTCAGACGATGCTTCAAGGAACCCGTTCACTATTCGAATTAGGATAGAGCGCGAACAGCTTCTCAGCGTCTAAGCAGGGGCGGTGAGACTCGTTTGTCTTTTGAATACAGCCATGTTTGGTCCCCCGTGCCCACGTTTATTTCCGTTACCTAGGTATCCCTCGTGGCGTACCCTCTCATTTGCAGCTTTTCAACCTCTCAACGCATCTGTTCAACATGCTCGAACGAGTGACGAAAGCCGGATTCTTCAACAACCAGTTCATCGAGGTTCATAACACCGCAACGACCTCGTCTGAAAGTATGTCGTGCGCGCTACGCTCCTTCCTTCGACGGTCGTGAAAACTGACCCTTCTTCTAGCTGCTACGACTAGAGTTTTCGAGTCTATCAAGAAGGATAGTCGCTTGAATGGCTATGATCCAGACGTACCTACCACCATCCGCGTCCCTCGGTTCACCTTCGATATCATTTCGTGTCTCCCTTTCGCTCAACAGCAATCGTCGTCATCGAGCTCGCTATCGCCGCAGAGTTATGGGAGCGGAGCATTCGACCTAGCTCAGAGTCTGGAGCTGCTTCCATCACAAGAGTATGGTCTCTTGCTGCCGATGGTCGAGGTGGAGGTAGACAAAGTCGGGAGATACAATGACCGGTACTGCGGGTACCTGTCTAGGCAGGGCCTCGTGTTCCTCGCGAGTCGTTATGCAAGACGGGTATCGATGAATACTGGACCGAGTGGGGGTATCGTCATCGATACTTCGCTGGGTCGGTTCAAGGTCTTCGAACACGATCATAGGACCTACGTCCACTTCGACTCTGGGATGCGTACCTTGACTGTTCCGGTGTCCAGCCCTTCGGACATCGGGCCCGATGTTCAACCTGATATGGAAGCGATACGGAAAGCAGCGGATGGGCGCTATTTTGCAAGGGATTTGTACGTGGAGGTGCAGATGATTGGGTTTACAACCAAAGAGTGGAAGGAACCAGGTCCGGTACCGACGATCAAGACAGCAATTTTGAACGTTTTTCAGGACTTGGAATGTTCGGTGTTTTTGCCGAGTGGGTTGGCGAGGGAGTGGGAGATGTTGGCCAAGTTTTCCTCCGATATCCTTCAGTCTGTTTCCCTTATCTTTCTTGATATCCAGGAGCCGAAACGTCTCGTTCAGCTCAGGGATATCTTCTTTGAGGGCATGAGGAGGAAGGATCAGTCGTTTGGGGGTCATGCTACGGACGACGATCGAGTCGAGCAGTCGCTGGTCATGTGGGGGTATACTGTGAAGGTTGGCTCGGGGAGCACGGAAGGCTTCAAAGTTCTTGCTGATATGAAATCGGACGGTGCGTCCTTTCATTGTATGATTGCTTAAAGTTGACTCAATCGCTTCCGATGAGTAGAAATGCACAAACTCATTCTCGATGCGTTCGGGAGCCTATGCAAAGGTCATGCAAAGTTCAGGGGTGCAACTATCGACTCGGAGAGGTTGATTGAAACGTCCGATAAACGGTTCTTGTCCCTCTTCGAAGCTTATCGCGCACAGCCAAGCATGGATCGCCTCCATGGAGAACTGCGAAAGCTATTGCACAAGAGCGAGAATATATGCCTTGTGCTGTGGCAAGCCGTTCTCGCGATGTTGACGTACCGGAACGCTTGCAAAGTTCTTCGATTCGGTATTGAGTCGCCGGACGAATGGATTCAATTCATTCTAGCTCAGGACTCCGACATTTTGATTGGGTAGACGTAGACGAGGTGTCGCCTGTGATGGACTTCCAAGATCGCTACTTCTATTTCAACGATATCCACGATACTTCTACATTCTCGTTACAAATTCATAAGATAATTCTTCCCTGGTACATAACAGGGGCGTAATAAGACGCGACGAGAAGCCAAGGCGAAAAACGTCATGGTTGATTACTTGTTTAAACAATGAGTTTCGAGCCAAAAATCTCTTTTCTACCGTAGAGGATTGATCAAATTCAATCGACCTTTTGAAGCCGAGGTCGATGGATCCTCCGTCACAGGCACAGTGTCCAAGGAGATAGGGCTGCACCCCGTTGGACCGTCGTTGGGGTTGGCCTTGTAGTAGACCTCCAGGAAATGTGTTAACCGAGTCCGGCCAACGATTAGAATCACTCACCTCGGATGTTAAAGAGCAGGAGTAGAATCCACCACTACCGTTGAACATAATGGACGACCCAAGTCGAGAGTCCTCGGGGAACGAGAGGAGGTTGAAGGGACTGTAGGTGGCACACTTGTTCGTGGAGGAGCCTAGCACGATACCGAGTTGTCCGTATGTGGCGCATGCCCCAGAGGGTGTCTGTTGAAAGTTGATAAAAACCCGGTAGGGTTGGTCGCTGGTGCTGCTGGGATTTGCGGCGACGAGATTGCCCTGGTAGAAGTAAAATGCGGCGATGGTCCCACTCCCGTCGAGAGAAGAGTAAGAGCCGCCCCCATTTGGCAGACGCAGAGGCTTGACAACAAACGGAGGTGAGGATGACATATATCATGAGAGATGCGACGAAATACCTTAAAGTCCGTTCCACAGCTACGGCAGCAATGAGATTGAATAAGGGACTGTCGCTGTTGGCAACGCGGATGGCGTTGATAGCGGCTGGGAGAGCGGCAAGGAGCAGGCTGGTGAACGCGGTGAGTTGCATGGCTTTCGTGGGGTAGTAGAGCTGCTGAGCTGAGATATTGTTGAGATGAGAGACTCTGGATAATGTCGAAGGGAGGAGAAGCCGGTGTCCTATTTATGCCGTTTTCTTTTCGGGGCTGACTTTCTACCAACGCAAGCCTGGCTGACTGGGACGCCGCACCGAGAAATCTCGCTGACTGACACGTTTTGGCGGTAGACTGTGAAGCCTCGCATTTCTCGAGCATTGATATGTAGACAGACTACCATGAAGACACCAGGTGGAGCGAGTACATTCGTTTCGGTGGTAGAACCAGCGTTGAAAGGACTTATGAGTAACCGTGTAACGTAGTGTCGTAATATTCGTAGTATTTGGTCGTGTATTGTTGTGTCGGTCATGCCAAACACGCCTGCGTGAAGGTCGATCCGCGCGTTCGATGAACCATGGGCCATCTCATCCAAATGCAACGTGAGTCTTTTCTTTGAGAATGAGATATTTCGCGTATTAAGGAATGAAATGCAGAAGGAGACGTGAATTTTCTGCTCGACCCGCGAACCTCAGAGCTTCAGCTTGCGCAGGACGCGCTACGCGAATATGATCGAAAGATCTCGGATATCAGAGGACGAATCAAGTGCCTTCAAGAGGAGGAGAGGTTACTGGAGCAAGAAGCGCTTTTCTACCAGGCGGTCCTCTCTCCCGTGCGGAAGATGCCCGAAGAGATACTGTGCAAAATCTTCCTCCTCTGTTTACCGGCGTTGACTCAACAGTTAGGGAGCATTGATCCATCGATGGCTCCGATTGTCCTTACGCAAGTATGCCGGAGGTGGAGGATGATAGCTACCGATTTCTCTCCACTTTGGGGGAATGTTTGGCTGGTTCCTAAACCGTCGACCGTTGGAACACCCGAAGCTATTGGGCGCCTGGTGGGGGTGCTGAAGCGATCGAGGAACGCACCGCTCAACCTTCAAATCCATTGGAAACCCGGGAGTCTCCGCTGGAACCTCGACAAGAACTTCTTGGCGTCATTCAGCTCATCGTTGACCCGTTTGACCCTCCTTTTCGAACACCAACCCTATTCCGTCGTGTATCTCGCGTCGATCCCATCCGGTCAGTTCCCCCGTCTAGAACGTTTAAACATCGCTTTCCCATCCCCCAACATGGCTATGTACGAAGGAATGGGATGTATTGTCGCTTTCAGGGACGCACTCAATCTCAGTCACGCGGCGATCAACTGCTGGATCTTTGACCCCCAGACAGGTACTACCAGGATCGACCTTCCATGGCGTCAGTTAACCCACTTCTCGATGAGTCCCGATTGGCTTATCGAGGATATGACGACCCAATTCTTTCTCCGACGCTACCTCGTCGAATGCGGCTCCTCACTTCGGTATCTCGCATTGCCGCTATTCCACCCCAATCAGGCCAACTGGGCTCAGAACCCCGCCCTGCACTTCGAGAACCTTGAAAGCTTCACCATGCGATTCGACCCCTCGGGCAGGCCATGGCTTCTCTACATTCTCGGTTCCCCGAGGCTAAGCTCCCTCAGGTTTGAAAGTTGTAACCGTACATTCGCTCCCGCCGAGGTCGGTTATAGGTTCTGGGAAGCGGTGAACATGCTCCCGGGTCTTCTACATCTGTCACTAGATCACATCTGGGATCAGTGGCACCTCTTCGATCATCCCAACATCCAGACTCTCGATTTCACGGCTACCGGGACAAGGTCAAACCGAACAGGGCAAACGAACGGGATCCTCAATGCTTTGACGCGTAATCCGCCATACCAGCCCCTCCCTCAATTGCGAAACTTCATTTTACGCGTAATGGAAGCAGATATCATGGGCCGTCGTAAACCGGGTGTCTTTTTGCGGAGCGAGGTGGAGGGCTTGGCCAATTTGATAGAGTCGCGGACGGGTCCGGGCATTTCGGGGAGCGTAGAAGAGATACAAAAGGTTGCGATTCATGCCTCCCACCTGGTCGATCGGCTTGCCCTTCAAAGGTTTATCAATAATGGGTTGATCTTCCAGAGCTACATGGTCGGTCCTCGGGATGAAGCAGAGAAGGGATGGATCGAGGACCATCCATGCGTCCACGACTGGCACGAGCTTCGATGGATCTCGGATTGATCTCGTGAACTTGCTGGGTAAGCCATTGCCATCGCCTGATCGATCCATGGTCACTAACCTTTCGAAAGGTGTAACGCAATGAGCGGGGTCAAGGAGTCAAGTTGGGGAGGCGCTGAGGTCGTTCGCTGTTCTATATATTCAAAGTCATGTCCATACGAAGCAATTGATTACAGAAGTTAGCCGTTCAACTTTTGCTACTATCATATTCGGTACGAGGTGAGCTCAACCCTCAGCTCGAGAGGGACGAAAACTTTGGTCTATTCGACGACGGGGACTGTGTACAGGCTGATCGGAGTGCAGCCGCTGGGACCGTCCGCGGAGTTCACCTTATAGTAAACCTATCGAGCGCCGTTAGTCAAATCAGTCTTGAAAAAGGTTCGTGTTGCTGACCTCTTTATCGGTTCCACAAACGTAGAACTCTCCCACCCAGTTGAACGTGAGCCTAGCGCCAAGCTGAGAGTTCTCGCTGTTCGACTGCAATCCAAATGTGTTGTAACTGGCGCATTTGTTGCTGCTTGAGCCATATACGGTGCCGAATTGTCCGTAGGAGGCGCATGTTCCGGTGCCGGTTTGTTGTGTGTTAACAAGGGCACGATAGGGTTGGCCGGAGCTCTGGGGGTCGAGAGCGACGAGTTGTCCGCCAGCGAAATAAAATTTGGCAATGGGTCCTGTTCCAGTGAGAATAGCAAAGTAGTTGCTACCGCCGTTAAGCCGAACAGGCTGGCCAGAGAAACACAAACTGGTTAGCATCTCAAACAGGAGAAGTAAATAAGTCGTGCCAAGAAGTTGACCCCAGCTGAATCTGGGCCCGTCGCAACGAGATAGAATAGAGGGGTGTCTGCACCGGGGACTCTCACTGCAGTGACCATTGCGGGTACGGCAGCGGCTAGGAAACCGAAGATGTTTGAGAGCTTCATGATTGGAGAGAGGGTAGCTTCACACACTTGGTCAAGCGAGACATGGCTCCAGGTCTTATATTCCAGTTGATAAAGATCTTTATGAACCCAGCCGCTGTCACGCTTTACACATTTGAGGGATTCCGTCTAGAATTTCTGTTCGAGCAAGCTCCTGCATAATGATCACAGCCAAAGGTTGGCTAGTGCGGTGGACGTGCTACGTACATGAATGATAAGCTTGCAAGTTAAATTTAGAGGCTTTGATACTGATCTTTCCTCGAAGACTGGGGGATAGCCCAATAGTCGGATCGGCGCTCGGAGAAACTGGCACCGGGCTCGCTAGCCCAACACCTCCGTAGATTCACTGAGCCATGGATCGTTTGACCATGAGAGCAAGGCCTGGAGACGGAGACCATCTAGCCGGGGATGAATGCAAACCATGACAGTGAGCGATCGATATCAGTACCGTCCCCGAAGCCACCTGGAATCTTACAGCAAGCTCCGGACTGTAAGTTCCGGAACGCCATGGTGCAGCATGGCCCTCAACGCCGTGTAAGCTGGGCATTCCTCTCCAAGCATTCATGCTGTGCTTGGTTCTGGAATTCCGCTCTGGAGCACAGGACGTTTGTTCAATTGTTCATGTATGCCTGGAGCTTGTGGGTCACACATCTGCAAAGCGCGGGGAGTGTTGGATGACGTCATGATACCAGTCTGCCAGTGTTTGAAGCGCCTTCCCACGTTCAACATCTAGCGCTCGGTTTTCAGACTTTGTCTGGGCCACAAGACCGGAACGTCGCAAGTGGACCTTACAAAGCCTACGCGACCTTGCTGCTACCAGTCGTACTGGCGACGACGATGGTTCCAACCGACCGTGATATTTGATGGACCAGTCCAGAAGGGTATGACCACCATCCATCGATATCTCAGCTCTCAGATTGCGATGGAGCTGGACATTCGTTGCAGCAGTCTGAGAGATTCACTTCCGCACGCGAAATGGTCTGAGTCATCCGGAGACGAGAGCCGTTTCAGTGTTCTCTTTACGACAAAACAAAGGTCTCTCCGACGTGACAGCAAGCTTCGATCTACGAGTAGCATGTGGACCCCGATGGTCTTACAATCGAGAACGTAACTACATCACGAAAGATGGATCAAGCGGAGAGAGTCAGGGATCTAATGCGCATCTATGTAATACAGAAATGACAAGGACTACAACTTGTGCAAGCTTGCTGTTCCTGCCATCACCGCGCTTGACTGAACAGCCGTAGTGAGCGCTACTTGCCTAAGTGCCCACACTCGCAACCTCTCGACAAACAGCCGAATTTCCGCTTCCGTGTTTCCGCCATGAATCACGACTCGAAGTCGCTCAGTGCCTTTTGGTACCCCTGGGTAAGTGAGGCCCTTGGCAGCATACCCGAGTTTGTTCAAGTGCTGCTGGAGGGATACAGGTTGGGGAGTATATATCGGAAATATCGGCGATACGAGACCGCGACCGTTCGCGTCCTTGGTTTCCTGGTGCAAAATCGCGATGACGCTCTTGGGGATGTCGTTAGTTGACTCCAGGAAGCACTTTACGAAGAAATGACACATGTTTGCGACGTTTTTCCGAAGCTGCTCGAAAGATTGGATGAGATCAGGCAGCGATCAACCCACTTAGAACATTGACGTACCTGATCAGCTTCTGGAGTTTGCATCACATCGAAGCAAAACTTGATCGCAGCGAGGTCAACATGGGGAAGTGAGCCTGTGAAGAGCCACGATCTCCCATAATTTGAGAGGTATTGATAGATAACAGGTGAGGTAGTGCACACGCCTAGGTCAATTAAATCAGGTCGGCTGTGATTGCCCGGGTGTCTTTATGAATACGATCACTTACCACCAACGAAGTTCACTGATTTTGTGAACGTAAATATGACAGAGTGAACACGCTTCTCTAGTCCCCACTCGCGGAGAAGACCTTTCCCAGACGGGCCGTAAAGACCAAGGGAATGGGCCTCGTCTACGACGATATGGGCCGACTTGGCCGGGACGTATTTCTCGACGAGGTTTATTATCCCTTCTATGGGCGCGAAGTCACCCTCCATCGAGTACACCGACTCGATCACGATGAAGAGCGTCGAAAGCCCGCTCGGGATCGAAGGGTAGTTCTTCAAGATCTGCTTGAGCTTTGACTCGAAGTCAGCGAGCGAGTTGTGTTTGAATGGGATGGTGTGGTCCTTTGCGCGGCTGATGCGAAGCCCGTCGTGGATGGAAGCGTGAATGAACTCGTCGTATAGAACGACGTCGCCAGCTTGAGGTGCGTATCCAAAGAAAGTCAGGTTGCACAAGTAGCCGCTATTGAAGACCATCGCCTGCTCGACTTGGAGTTGCTTCATGAAGTACTGTTCTAAACCTATGTGGTTAGAGGTGGTCCCAGTGATCGCTCGTGAGCCCGTAGAGCCAAAAAGGAGGGGCTTCTGCGAAAGGACATCGAGGAATTGTTGGCGGATGTGAGGGAGCTTTCCGATGGAGAGGTAGTCGTTGGAGAAGAAGTCGCCAGAGTGATCGGAATAGAGTACGTCTGCGTCCATTCTGGGGACACCGGCACGTCTACGGGTCTCCAGGCTGGCGAGCATCGAAGTTTCGAGGGCAGAATAGGAAGACATGGCGAGGAGGTAGTCAAATGAATGGTTTGCATTCTGAGACCTCAGGAGCTCCCCTTTTAAACCTCGGGTGCTAGCCCTCTACAAACCTCGCGGTGCCTGTCGGAATGAAAGTGGGTCAAATCAGTATAACAGTGAAGGTGCAATCAATTGTGTGATCAGATTGGCTCGCCATCTAATCGCTTTCTGCGCCGATGTCGGTGGAAGCTACTAATGAATATCTTTCTAAAGACCGTAGAAGAATCTCGAGCGGCCCATTTGGTTGTGCCAACTTGAAACATCAGAATAGAAGAAGCTGAAAAGCTGTGGTTGTTGGCCGTTGTGACAGTCAGACGAGGAGAGCTCAGTCCTTGGTAGATGGCGCATCAATTCTTGTGCGAGGTCAACTGCAATTCGAAAGGCAGCGGTTCGTCCACAATTTCCTTTTCATGGAATGTCCTTGCTTCCACCGTTTGATGACCACACAGTCCCCTGATACGAATGATGAGCTGTATGGCGTCGTTCCTCCTTAACTCCCATATTCCTTAGCCTTACACCCTTTAGAATAGCAAGCGTTTCAATTGAATTATCCAGGCGCACACCGCACAGAAGGAAATAGTAAACAGCCCTGTCTCGTTAGGGAACATAAGTGCAAGGCGGCTCTCAGGTCGTTCGAACGTGTCTACTGACGTTCCTTTTCTCATTGTGAGCTGAAGAAGAGGCGGGTGAATGCTTCACCTGGCGCAACCGTGATGCCCGGTGAGGGCTTGGGGTGAGATCGAATTTTATCATCGCTGGGCCTTCCTATCGCCCCAAAGCAAGTATGCCAATTCTCTAACTGCGACTCATCAGAGCGCCTGAGGGATTAATCAGCTCACTAGCTGCCTGAACTCA
The DNA here is from genome assembly GCA_027579765.1 of Candolleomyces efflorescens. NCBI lineage: Eukaryota > Fungi > Basidiomycota > Agaricomycetes > Agaricales > Psathyrellaceae > Candolleomyces > Candolleomyces efflorescens. The sequence continues at coordinate 37,883 of JAMZDL010000170.1, forward strand.
TCAAGCAGAAGTTGATGACCCGGAGGTGCATTGCACCAAGTCCATCGATCGCACGTTCCGACTCCGTCATTCCGCATGCGCAGTGCCAGGAACGTGGACTTGATCACATCCTCAAGAAAAGAAGCTGTTCTCATATTTGCACTCCGATTGTCATCCCAGTGTGCCCAGTGCCAAGGATCAGAACATAGTCTTCGAGCGATCAATGATCAAGGAACGAGGACTCGGCGAGGTCTATAGATCATCGCTGTGCTGTTACTTCAAACCGCGAGTCAACACAGCGCCACGAAACATCCGTTCGAGAAAAGTTTGAAGGCGTGTAGGCTCGGGACAAGTTCACACCGACATTTTCGTTCCCACTGGTATGTAGCCACGTCCATCTGTCCAAGACTCAAGTTCTCGATCTTGATGCCTTTCTCACGGCGAACGGTGGACCATGAGTGAGTGCCCCGTGCTGGATACTCCAGTACCTCTGTTCCTCATGAGCGGCAACTAGAATTGCTGCATTTCTAATGATATAGATGTATATATATGCGACTCAAATGTCTGAATCGCGCAGGGCATCCCTACACTCCACAACTGGTAGACAGTGATGATTCGCACTTGCGAGTACCCATACGGTCTCGTAGATTTGGTGCTTCAATTGCGTCAGATTGTCGTTAGAGTTCTTTGATGACGTGGAGAATCAGTCCGTCGAACGAGAGAACAGATCGCATCGTAATGACTGAAGAACGTACCATGAGCCTGTAGTGATATCAGTTTCGACGTACGTTAGCGTTCGCTCCAGGCAGAGCCCAGTTCAATTAGGTGAGATCTCGGCGAAGTGTCCATATGTATCTAGTTCAAGAGGCCAGTGCGCTAGACAGTGTAATGATCTAGTTCCATCGCCTTCAAGGCTATACTTTGTTAGGGCTACTCCATTGAGAGGTATGTCCTCTGCGAGACGGCATCAAGACAGCGCTGCATCGACCTATCGGGGAAGACTTCCATGAAGACGTTGAAGTTGTCGAACGCGTTGAGATACCCGCCGTCTCCATAGTTGTGAGCGATGTCTTCTACTCACAGGTTGAAGCAGCTTAAGCGCTTGCGTATTAGGAACCAGATGTACCGATATCCTCCAGGTGTCTCCATGATGTGGAGTTGCTCTAATCATATTTCTTCTTGCCAAATTCTGCGCTATGTAATAATCCCGTCAGCTTGGAACTTTTATCGGCCAACCTCAAGGGCGGTACCTCATATAGACCCCACAAGCAGACGGGGTCTCCGGCCCCGAGCATCTAACCGGGGAAAGCGGGTACATTGATCCCTCGGTGCCTGAGGAGCCAATCTCCAAGCGACGTTCGAAAATCGTGAACATACCCTTCAGTGAGTGTGGCAAGTCCTCTTGACATTTTACCTCTCATGACCCCCAGGAAGAAAGTCAGTTTGTCAGTTCAAGCTCGTACTGCTGTCATTTGTCTCAATTTAGCCTGAACCCTGCGTCTGAGTCGCCATCACACCCGGGTCGATGATGGGTTACGTTGTGGGACTCAGATATGTACATGCAGCTGCTGAGAAGCGAGGTAAGGCTTGAGAAGTCGTTGAGCTGCGCTCTCTCACGCGATGCTTGCTTCCTCTCGACTCTGTATCTACGCCCGCAGTTCCAGCCCAGAGAGAACTCGACCTCGTACCGTCCAACACCAGGCTCGGAGAGATGGATATTGGGGTTTTGATCAGTTCGACAAGGAACAAGATCATATCTAGGGTACGTCGCGCATAGAAGAGGAGTACTTCTGTGAACGCTCATCTTTTCTTATCCAGCACATTCATAGTGAGTGACTAGTCGAAGTACGGCGGAGGAAGTTGGTTTTCATTCCTACTAGACGTCGTTGTTACTGCATGGGTGAGCTCAAAACGTTGACTTTGAGACAGTCTGGCTCGCTTACAGATAGATATCCCGCAGCTCGCAGATTGGCTTCATACCCTGCCCTTTGAAGTGGAGGTGATTTGGCCCGCTCGATGGAACGTCGTCAAGTTCCTCTATTTCTTCAATCGTTACTTCCCACTAGATATTATCTTCAGCTACATCTGTGAGTCCTTTCGCCGTCGAGGGATGTCTTCGGCTGACCCAACGTCAAAAGACATTGAAGTTCCCAATGTAAAGGTTCGTCCGAACCGTTCACTCTTTCGAGCTGAAGCTTGTGGTGACGTTGAGACTCTGCACCTATAGATGTGTCGCATCTCGTACTCCATCAGCTCAGGTGTGTGTCCCTCGTTTATCAGTCAAGTGCTTTCTTATCCTCGGCGCACATTAGTGGGCCTGATCCTATCGCTCGGAATGTCGGAAGGTGAGGGAGGCAGCGTACCTCGTGGCTAATTACCTTTGGGCCTAGTACTTATCTTCTTCAGCTGTCATTTTCATCCGTCTCTACGCTCTGTCAAGGCAGAGCGCGTTCTTCCGTTGGTGGCTTATCGTACAGTTCATCGCTGTACAAGGGACAATGTTTGCCCTCCTCGGACCATTCTTGTCTTCGTTTCGATGTGAGTGACGATACTGTGCCATTCGTTGGCTCAAAGGCTGACGGAACGGTGCTCGTGTAAAAGGGGTACCATCACCCGCCCCAAGACACGTCGCTTGTCTGCCGGTCGCTGCTAAGACGATATATGCGACGATCTCCTTCGCCATACTCATGGCCAACGAAGCTCGTAAGTGACAGAATGGGGTCAGGAATAGTGTTTCTCGCTGACTAGGACTACTAGTAATCGTTCTCATTATGTTGTACATTGGCGGCATGAGGCATCGCTACACACAGAGCTCTCTCATCAAGATTTTCTATCGAGACGGCCTCGTGTTCTTTCTGTTTCTCGCTGGTGCGTTCCGAGTGTATGTCCAGTTCTGGTGATACGTTCTCAAGAGGCACATAGCGTCGTCCGTGGTCAATATCACGATGCTCGCTTCCCTCCCAGTGCGTAGTTCTCATATCCTTCAATGCTTCACGGCACCTGAGAAATCCTTACGACAGCCCTCCAACCGGACTTTGTTTGCAGTGTGAGTCAGGCAGAAGTCCTACCCTGATCCAAAATCACTAATTATGCTACGTACGCAGACCCCAGCGTGTCATTCATTCGATGCTCGCTAGCAGAATGATCCTGCACTTGCGACAAGAATCGTATTTTCAGGAGCATGGGCACAGCTTTGACGAGCGGTACTCGCTCGGTGATGCGCAGTTTGCGCACAAGTCGATGTCGTTCCGAGCGCGGAGACCTTCTACGACTGAGCAGGACGACACATTCTTTGCGCTTCAGGACATGTCTTCTAAGAGATGAGGTATTGTGTCCACCTTTTCGCTCACCTCACTTGTACTATAGTTAGGGGTTACTCCACGAAAGCAAGTCAAGGCATCATTACGAGGTCTTCTCTCTGCCAGGAAGCATGTCGACAGGTGACGTATGGGCGCTTGATGCTCACCAGTCGCCAAGGAGTCAAGAAAACCGCTGTGATGATGAGCTGCTCAGCTACCAACCAAGACGAATAGAAGTCGACGGTTTTTGAGCAGCAGCCCATGAATCAAAATGCATGTACAGCGCTCAGCGCCTACATGATGAGGGAACAATCGGTCGGGATCTGAGATGGGCGTTGACTTGCCTCGTCCTCTCTAAGGGCTCACGAGTCACGACAGGGCGGGAAGTGATACCGATCTCTCGTGCACTGAGCAAGCTCCTACCAACGAGGATGAACTGGTAAACTGTCATATCACAGTGAGACCAGGAGTTTCAGAGCTCATGCACCCGGTCTTCTAGATCCCCTGCTCATGGTTCACCGTTCATTGCCTTGAACGGCGTTCAAGGCCTCGAACAAAACTTTGGCGTTGTTTACACGGGATTGATTGTGCCGTTCAGACGCCTTTGACAAGCATCGACAAGCAATCATTTTGCGGTGATGGCGCATCGAGAAGTCGATCCGCCTTTTCGCACCGCTCGTCCACGCCATCCCGAACATCACACTACAGAGACGGAGAATCTGACATGGAGCAGTCGGGATCGGTCCACTCGCGTTCGCTCTCCATGATAGAGGAAGATGTCTTATGTCTTATCTTCCTCCACTGCCTACCTCTGCGTCCTTCTGCGGCCAGCTTATCACCAAAAGAAGCGCCTCTACTGCTTACCCACGTATGTCGAAGATGGAGGCATGTCGCAGTCAACTATCCAAAGCTCTGGCAGTCGCTTCGACTTGATCTTGAAAAGATACGGGTTACGACTTCGAAGGACGCTGATCATCTCATGAAGCTCCTGCAATGTTCGAAGGCGACGTCGTTCAATCTCCAAGTCCGATGGCCACCACAGTCCCAAGTTACAGGCCACGTCCCCCAGGCTTTTCTCTTCAATCGATCAATTTGCAACTCGTTGACGAGTCTGATGTTGGAGCAGGTCATCCCCAGCCAATTGGCACAGCTTCCCCCTGGCCTCTTCCCCCGCCTAGAAACGCTCGCCCTTTCGATCAATCACAGATGGCGAGACGCTCTTCGTCACTCATATGATGCATTCGACCGTGCCCCCTCTCTTCGTCGGGTTGCCCTCAATTGCTGGTTCTTTAGCCCGATAAACTGGACTTTCAAGATCTCTCTTCCTTGGGAGCAATTGACGCATTTCGTTCAAACGGACTGCGACATGGGTGAGGCAAAGTACGCCTCTTATGCCTTTCATAGCCTTTACCTCCCCCGCTGCGTCAACCTTCAGTACCTTTCCTTACAATTGGGACACGTTGTCGACGAGCACCAGGTGTATGCTGCACCGAGTCTTCAAGGCATGTCGATCAACTTCTGGGGCCTCCGAGAACCTGGCGCACTATATTACCCCCAAATCCTCGACAAAGTCGCTTTCCCAAACCTCAAGAGCCTTCGGTTGGAAGGGGAGATCATAGAAGAACAGGACCCGAACCTCGGGATCGACGCGTTGTGCACCAAGTTGCGCGGTTTTGAACACCTCACCCACTTCTCTCTCAGTTGGCAGTACATCGCGACCGACATACTTCGAGACCTCGTTCGGGCGACGCCGAATGTGGAGACGCTGGATATTCATATCGCTGGGGAGGGGAGCTCACCCATTTTCGAGGTTTTGGAATGGAGGGAAGAGGATCCGGCGAGTTGTGTACTGCCTCGACTTGAGACCCTCATTCTACGCCCTATTGACGACGAGGACGAAGAGAATCCGATCTCGGGACCCATCGAACCGGATTTGTTGCGTTCTTTCGTTGCGTCGAGGATGGGGACGAGGAGTACGGGCTGTTGTCGCCTTCGGAACGTCGTCTTGTTCTCCATTGGCTCACCTGCGTACGGCGAGGCAAGGGCGGCGGTTCAAGACTTTATTGACGGAGGGCTGGCACTTGAAGATCGGGTTTACGAGAAGGGGAAGGAGAAGCAAGAGTGGATGCGTGATGAACCGTTATTGGAGGGTTGGTGGGAACTCCACTTGTCCTCGTTGTATCCCTCGTAGTGGAGGTATGTGTTTGGTGTCAGGTGGAACACGTAGTCCGTTTCTTACGAGCCAGGTTGTCGCTAGTCGAACACGACGACGTTCCTTTTGGATTTGGTGAATTTTAGAGTTCATGCGGTTTTCGGAGGCCACCTATCGCCGCATTGGAGTGTTCAGACCTTCAACCGTGCACAGTTCCGCTTCTTGCCGTGGTGATCGTTCTGAATTCAGGAGACTTGATTTGCTTTGATACTATGATAAGTCAAGGAATCTGTCGTTTTGGGTGGTATACGTGTTTAATTGCATCTCTTCCGTGATGGTTGCTGATTGACCGCCGTCGACACAGGTTAGCAGTCTGTCGGCGATTCTATCATATCTGATGAGTTCCAGAATTCATCCTGTTCAGACAGCTTCCGCACAAGACTTTCGGAAAACGCTGACCATCGTGAGTCAAACCTGCGTTGACGAAAGAGCTGCTGGCTGCATGCCGTCAGAAGGATAAAGTTTGCCAGAGGTTTTCGGAGCCACGTCTCGCCGTATCGGAGGGGTCAGACTTTGGAACACTCACAGCTCGGCTTCTGCCCCGTGATGATCGTTCTTACATGCAGGAGACATGTTGTTTAATTTGGTGGCTATTCTGACAGTAGCGATCGATTCGATGGGTATCGTTTGAAATTGTGAGGATGAGAGCGTGCTGCGTGAACCACTGAACGTAATTTGTCACGTCTAGGAAGATTCCGCAAAAGAGTTTCGGACAGTCAAATCGCTGACCATCGAATGGGAGCTTGAAACCTGCGTTGTTGACGTAAAGATAGAAGGAACAAGTTCTGTCCTGATCGTCATTGGATCCGGTGGACTTTTTGCTTTGGTAGGACGAGGGAGTTTTCAATTTTTGTTAGACTGGTATTTCTTTTGAGAATGGGATACGCGTGCGATATGGTACAGAGTCCTCGCAGCAGATTCTGCAAAGGAGTTTCGGATAGTCGGATTGGTGACCATTGAATTAAAGATTGAAGCATGTGTTCCCAAGGTCAAGTTAGAAGACGTCCGGAGGGTGAAAGCTCCTTCGTCCGTTCCAAGAACTAAGCTTCGGATACAAGGGTACCCACTGTTACTCCGTGAATGCCACTGATGCTCTGTCACCATCTCTGCACCCTCCTTACGTCGAAACCGCATAGGAATGGATTAATGAGGTCGGTGAGATATATCTCCTGCGACCGTTCTTGGAGGTAGAGAGAGCACAAAGAGGTACTTAAGGTCGCCTTCTACGATCGTTTTTGTCTCATTCTACAACTACCTCATCATCGATATACTGCAAAGCTTTACTCGCTACTCATGGCTACACAAGAAGTTTTCATCCTCAACCAAGGTACGCTCACGGCCATTCCATGGTCGGTTGTCGTCCTCTCTAAATAATTGCTGACCACGCCGTATATTCCTCTTTTTTCTAGGTCCCGGCAGCGACGATATGCACAGAAACCTCACCATCCTTGCCCGCGCCCTCGGTGTCTTGGACGGGACGAAGAAGCAGATAGGCGACACTACGGGTAATGGTCGCCCAGATCTCATCGTCTTTGTGCCCCAGGGAGCCGATGTCTATCGCAACGTCGAAAATGGGAATTTCAACATTCCTGTTCGCGTTGCTCCTCACTTCGGCAACTTTAGCGACAAAGTCCACATTCGCTACGCTGCTCCCCTCCGCAAAGGTGTTACCCAAGTTGATTTAATTGGCTTCCACGATGACGGCGTGTGGGTGTCCCTCAATGAAGGCGGTGGCGATTTTAGCAACGGGATTATCCACGCCAGCTTGGGTTTTGGGGGGAGAACTGACGCCGGCGGTTGGGATTCGGCCCTCCATCTTCGCTGCTTGGCGGACGTTAATGGACACGGGGTGCTGGATATTGTTGGGTTCCATAATTCCAAGGTATATGTCGCTCCCGGAGTGGGCAATGGGACCTTTGGGCCGATTCAAATCGGCCTCGAGAGGGGGTTCACATACGACGACGGGTGGGAGGTTACTCATCGTCGCGTCCTTGCCGACCTGACTGGCAGTAACGGGGCCGATATTATTGGATTCAAAGGTCGCAGCGTCTGGGTTTCTTTGAATAAGGGGAATGGGTTGTTTGACACGCCTCAAGAGGCATTCAAGGAGTTTGGCGCGGGGATCGCAAGCTGGAGTGGTGAGGGGAGCACGGCGTTTGTCGCAGATGTCACGGGGAACGGTCTCGGAGATATTGTGGTTTTTGGAGATGACGGTGTTATCATCGCCATTGGGAACGGAGATGGAACATTCCAGAGAGAGGAACTCAAACTCAAGTACTTCGGGAACTTCCTTTTCGCCGGCAAATGGTTGGCTGGCGAGCAACGGGTCGTGGCTAGCCTGAGACCTGGCATGCCTGCAGATATCATTGGTTTTAGATACGGTAAGGTTTGGATGTCTAAAAACGATGGTCACGGTAGTTTCTCCCCGCCTGTTGAGATCTAGGATATGTAGCTCCGACCGCACCATCACCTAGCTTCAATTTTCCCAGATACCTATCGGACTCTAGAGTTACTTGGCTGGTATTGGTCACTCCGCTCGCATGTATACGCGATGTGGTTTTTTTAATCTGCACAGTATTAGCCGATAGCTCTCTCCAGAATATACATCAGCCACTGCAATTTCTCAAATTGAACCGTTCATCCACGAGCTTCTCCCGGTGTGGGGAGCGAGTCCCAGTCCCAGCAGTCGCCGAACTGATTCTTCAGTTCGCTGAGCTACGAGCCCTTTGTAAGCCTGCTACAGCAGGTCATGATTCTTAGTTGAAACCACATGATTCTTGGATCATTTTCTCGTTCTCTCCTTCGTTGCTTCTTGATCCGTACGACACGCAACGAAGGTGAGTCCGAGTCCTGTCACCGACCGTCTGAATCAGTGAGGTCGCCAAAAGTACGATGGACTTTGATTAATCAAAGTCTTTTAAAATAGGCTTTTTGTGATTATTCGTGCACGTTTAAACACTATTGATTAAACAGGCCCCCCAAGCATGCTCTCGCGTTCTCTCGCGCCACCCCGTCCACACAAATAATGATTATTCATCATCAAAAATCCCCACCCATTGCTTAAACGCACGATTAAACGACAAGACTTGAGTAAACAAAACATTTAATTATTCATGAATAATTTAATCATTCTCAAATTTCAATTAAACAGCGTCGCCGACGCGTGATGAAAGCTCGCATCAGACCTACAGCTACCGATACTTATCGCATCGTGTGGTCCACGCGACGCGTCGAAACGCGTGCGCCGGCTTATCGCCTCGCTCTAGACCTATTTACCAGGCTACCTACCTACCTAACTATACACCTACGTGGAACTCAGCGAAGTTCAAGCTGAGTTCGAAAACCCGACGACCTCCGGATGTCGTCGGATCTTCCATCCGATTCAAGCCCTACAGGCCCTCATCGGACGATGGAATCCTTCAAGTCCCTCCTCCACCACGCCTGGAAGGTGGTGGTAGAGGGACAAAGAAGAATGAGGAGCGAAGCATGGGACGCCGGGTTTTATACCATTCCCATGTTTGTGCAGGACAAACATGCCCGGCCATCCGGCAGTTGTTTGTTGAAATCTGCAAATAGACGCAACTTGAGTGCATCAGCGCCAAACATCAGGGGGTATAAAACCCGGCGTTCCATGCCCTACCACCCTCATCGCTCCTTTTCCTTTCACCACATCGCCTGGGATGCGCTGAAAGGACTTGGAGTGATCGCGCCGTCGGGTTCTGGTCGCTTGGGCGCGGCGGATGACAGCCTTGATGGGAGCTTCGAGCTCCGTTTAATCAAGCGCTGTCATGTTTAATCATCGGCAACTCGGCATTCGGTTGCTCGTTACTTATATTTAGTCAATTCAATCATAGTAGCCTTTGTTAGTGATTAAACAACGACGGAGAGCAGTTAACACAATTTATATATTAAGTGGGGTGCTTGGAGTTTGTGTTTAATCATTCCCTACCTGTCCTGCCCCAAGCTAGACTCTGGTGAATTGTGATTAAATTGGNACNTTTAAACGTGCACGAATAATCACAAAAAGCTTATTTTAAAAGACTTTGATTAATCAAAGTCCATCGGGTTACAGGATATCATCACACGACCTGTTTTGGGTATCAGTCGATGAATGGGGCGAATTTGCGGGGCTCGAGCTGGTCTCCGTGTAGGTACGATGTCTACGGGGAATCAAGTCAACGAGGATGAACATGGCAAGGTCAGTCAGACGCACCCAAACCGAACGGTACTATACACGCCCTCCCATATTGGCTCCCCTCCTTCGACATGTCTCTTTTCCAACTTGACAGTCAAAGTAATGACAGTATCATCTCCTTGTGGAAACATCCCCTCTATCAGTGCAGTTCTCAAAGGCTCTTCCGAGTCTGTTGGTACTGTGACCTCAAGCACCCGTTGTGCAAACAACATTTCGTGATACCTTCTGCCCAAATACCCCGAATACCTCTCAAAATCGAGGCCCATCGCCCGATCCCTCTCCCCTGACAACAGGTAGTGGATACCTTCGAGCGTGAGTTGGACTTGACCGTTCGGCGCAATGGAGGAGGCGAAGTTAAGGACGGGGATGGTGTGTGTATGGAGTCTGCGTTCGACGGCGGCGGTGTTCGAGATGAATGAGTCTGGTGTCTCTGGAGGGAAGGAGGCAGTGTAAATATCCAAGATACGGTTGTAGTATTTGCTGTAGTGCGAGGCTAGGAGGGCCATGTGGAACGGGCGTGTGGACGTGTGTGAGTACCATGAATTTCTCGCACGGCAGCCTGTGGGTGAAAGGTCAAAAGATGGCGGTTATTTATGAGCGACAGCACTTACTTGTGCGCTGAGCAACAGCCGATCGACATTCGACTTGGTGTCGTTCATCCCAGTCAATCTTCTGGCATGTAGAGGAGCAATATACGACACAGGAGCACCTGGAACACTTTTTAGGCTTCGTGTTTGTGCGGAGCCTGCAAGTGAAGTCGCACTGAGAAATTTATTAGAAAAAAATTGAAGTACGTGTCATCGGAGGAGACATACCATGGGATTATCGCACAGAGTACCAGCGCCCATATCCATTGGCATCGCCAGGAACAATCGCACTCGATCAGCCAAAATAATCGAAACCGGCCCCCAGCATTCACGAATTAACGGATGATCAAGCAGGCTCCCCGAGTCGCCGCCGGCAAGGGCTGAGATTATGGTGAATAATATTTGCGGATACACCGTTTGCCAGGATAGGTGCCTGAGTATCGGAATGCAAACATTTGCAGACGCCCGGTCGTTGGGCTGGATAGCCAACATCACTTGGACGAGGAGGGTCATGAAGTTGTTCTTGACAAGTTCCTCCCAGTTGCCTATAATCCGGTAATCGCCTTCGCTTGCCAGCGCAAATAGCTTGGAGAAGGGTCGGATAATCATGAGAACCATTGACAAGTCCGTGGGATATTGCTCTTGGTCAACAATGTTTTGGTAGATCGAGTATAGGGAGGAGGCGATGGCACCTAGGTAGCCGGCGGCGATGAACCGCCGCTTGATGGTATTGTCGGAAACGAGGAGGCTGGTGGAGGCTATGAGTCCGTCTACAGCTGCAATGGCGCGTGTGGGGCGTACCCGCGGGGAGGCACACCGCTGGAAGCGCTCGACCGTGGTTTTGGCAAATTCATAGGCAAATTGGCGTGGCCGATTCATGATTTGGTCGAACAGGACCTGACGCCCATCATCGTCACTGACAAGCTTGAGCAACAGATGGACTATGGGGCATCCTTGAGCTTCGTCAAGATCTATGAAACACTCTTTGCGTTTCCCCGTGGCCATCCAGAATCGAATGAGGAGTTTGGAGAAGGTAGGGCTGGTGAGGAAGGCTGAGCGGACACGAGGATCGACGTCGAGCAGATCGGAGAAAAATTTTGCATGGTGGAAGTGCGCTTTTTGGAAATCACCACTTGGAGTGCCGCCCATAGGGATCGACAACCCAAAGTGAACGAGCAGGTTGGCCCAGAGACATAATCCTTCGACACAATCCCAATCCATCAGCAATTCAACAACCCCTTCATTCAAGCTCCAATCTCTCCTGCATGCTTCAAAAACGTGATTGAGGATCGAGATACTGAATAGAGCTCTGCGACCGTTTTGTGGGTATGGCAATTCATCGTGTTCGCCCCCTCCAACGTCCGGTACGAGGTCGAGCTGGAGATGCTTCAGGACAGCTTTGACGACGTCGATTGTGCAGTCTTGTGGATCCAAGGTTGTGAACAGCTGTTGGACGTGCTCTTCGGAGCCTGCAGCCACTTTTTCGAGTAGCTATATCCCAGCCAACTTCAGACCTGAGCGGGTGACCACGCGGCGACTAGCAATACGAACCTCCGGTGAAATCCCAGACAGCCTTGACCTGAATCTGCCATTGGACATCGTTGAAGGTACAGATACGAGTCAGAGTGCCTATTGAAAGCTAAGAGGGTAGATGTTTGCTGGCAAGAGGCAAGAAGGGCTGTGGCGTTGAATCTTGTACAGAAGTTGAAGTTAAAGCTTGACGTCGGTCCGCGGATCACGCAACTCCCGAGAGCGCTATCGAAGCCACCAACACCTCTCTTCGTGTTTATATTGAGTATATGAGACGTAAGGCCACACGGATTTGAGATTCTGAGAAGCTCATTCAAAATTCTGTACCACAACGAGGCGCCGACAACCCAGAAAGCAACAAACTCCGAGTTTTACTCCGAGATCCTAGAAGAGGCTTAAGTTCGATGGTATTGTTGACTACGTGTCAGGGTCAAGTCAGGTGTTGGCCACTCTGACCGCGACTTGCAATATACGCCGTTCAATCGAAGAAGCGAGAGTGGATTCTGCGTGGTGAAATTAAGCTTCATCAGATGCCCCATTGAGAGCGTTGAGCATGTCTAGATCCGGTCGCATGCCATCGAAGTAATCTCGGTCGCAGACACCAGTTGCGAGTTCCGGGACGGTTTCACGGAGCTAGTTTCCAAGCACTTCTCGTCTGGTGGGTTCAAGAAAAGAAATTGAACCTACTCTAGAAAGACGGGCGACGTTGGATTGTATTTACTTATCCTCGCAACATATTTCATTTGTCGTATCGGCCAAGTGACAGCGGGAATCCCCTCCCCGATCCGGAAGCATCACATGTTCCTCTTCACGGTGATGCCGTACTGCGACAACTAGCGCCCAACCCCTCGACACCAACCAACTGACTTCTACTGGGATATAGTGACCTTTAAGGTAGGCCTAATCCGTCGTCATTCACTCAAAGAGGCTGGCACGAGCGAGAGGATGCGAATTCAGGTTGAAGGAACTATTTTTCGAGTTCCTCTCCATGGATTCACAAGATTCTCAGAAGTATTTGAGGGAGTGTTCTCTGTTCCAACCGGGGAGGAGAACAGGGGCGAAGGGAAAAGTGATGATCACCCGATCGTGCTCGAAGGATATCGGCGGGACGATTTCAAAGCGTTGCTCAAAGTCATATACTACTCTGCGTATGCCTTTTGCTTGCCGTTCCTCATGGGTAACTCTGTAACTTTGTTCACTGCTACTAGGTCCGATGACTCCATCGTGGGGGAGGAGGTTGACTTGACAAAGAGCGAATGGATCGGCGTGCTGGGGTTATCGACAAAGTGGGTTATGCAAAAGGTCCGCACCGGAGCTTTGAAATGGTCGATATCCAGATGCTCATCTTTTACTGATGCACTTTGATTGTGTCAGATCAGAAAACGCGCCATTGCCAAACTTTCCAGTCTAGCACTGGATCCAATCGAAAAGATCAAATTATCCCGAGTGCATAGCGTCCGCAAATGGTTCGAAGAAGGAGCGGATGCCATAGTAAAGACACCAAAATGTCCTCCGATGGATGATCTTCTGCAACTTGGAGTTGAGACGGGATTTCGTCTGCTCTGGATTCGCACCCAGAACACGGAGATGAACACGAAGGGATGTGTTCCCTTCACCTTGAGCTCTCTGAGATGCAACAGGTGTTATGCTCCAATGTTCCGCCAAGCGAAGACCTGTGCAGGTCCAGGGTGCAGCCGAGTCCTTTCGGGTGAGGTCGAGAACATCTTCTTGGACGAGGACGCGCAACTGCACACAAAGTACCCTTCCGGGGGAGGGGCGGCGGGCTCTATCAAAGGTCCATTGTTCGTTGTCGCCCTTGCCAGGCTTAGTTGTGGGGGAAAGAATACACATTGTCCCATTGCTTCCACAACCTACCGTTGCCCATCATGCTCCTCAAACGTACGCGAAGATGACTTCCGAATCCTCCTTGGACCCCAAGCCACTTCCAGCGCTTTGCAGGTCACTGCGAAAGACGTATTCAAGAACGAGCTGGCAGAACTCAGATCGGCAGACGAGTAGATCTTGCGCGTAGGCACGGACGACGAGTCGGCATTCAAAGGCCGATGTGATAGAGCGGATTAGTAGGTATGACTATATCTTTTTGTACACGTTTCACAATCTGTATCTACTACTATGATGCTCCCGAGCGGGCTGTGTGCCAGCGCTGAGCGCGCTCCAGCAAAGCAAAGGAAGGCGTAGGCATTCAGCCCCAGATCCGATCTTATCTTATCAGCCGGCATGATGGTTCCACTTCCCAGCTGCCAGCACAGTGCCCTCTCTGGCCTCCAACGTCATGAGCGCTTGGAAATTACTAGGTGACTCACTCCTACTCTGCTAGAGATGGCATCCGCCAGTCTATTTCACGCCTTCTCAGCAAGAATAGAGTAACGTGTGACAGAATCGAGTCAGCGCCCGTCCGCAGGGTCCCCGGGCGAAGCCTCGTGCCTTTATATCTTTGGGATCAACGTCGTCAACTCGAACATTGACTCTTGTCACCGCCATGCCCACCCTTTCGAACGAGGCTCCCAGCGAACCATCTCCAGCAACCACCGCAGGCCCTGAGCCTATCCGATTTGGCGGCATTATCTTCTTCAAGGTGAGTACGGTATTAGTGCACGTTCAACCTCCCTGGAACGGTTGCTCAATGGCGTCGTAGGTCGAGGATACCGTTTTCGAGGCTCCTCGATCCAGGTTTGCCGAGCATTCCGAGGTCTTTGAGACGATGTTCTGTCTACCTGCTGGAAGAGGGGAAACTGTCGAGGGCCGTGATGAGGATCATCCAGTTGTGCTGGAGGGATACCAAGCTTCTCACTTCCATGCGTTGCTGAAGGTTCTATACCCAACGTGAGTGTTGTGATCTTTCCTTCGCGTCTTGAGCTCACTCTTTGTCGTAGACCAGACAATATGATCTCCGGCAGTATCGCTTTGGATAAGGACGGATGGATCGGGGTATTCAACTTGGCGACAAGGTGGAGCATGAAGAAGGTGTGTTATCAACCCTCTGTTCTTCTCTCCCCCCTCTAATTCGACAACAAACGCTTCTCTAGATTAGACAGCTCGCTATTAAGGGACTCTTGAAGAGTGGTCTGAGCCCAGTTGAGAAGGTCGCTCTTGGTCGAGAGCACAAAGTCGCGTCTTGGTTCCGAGAAGGGCTGACCGAGCTCGTGTCCGAACATCCCATCCGACCGTTGGTCGAACTCAAAGCTCAGCTCGGACCGGATCTTGCATGTACGGTCTTGTGGATCCAGAACCGAGCGCTCGCTGCTTCGAAGCCCCGGGAGCAAGGTTTGGTCATCACTGGCCTTTCCCTCGGCATGCTCGCATGTTGGTATTGCAAAACTGCGATGTTGTCAAGTGACAGAAACTGTCACTCGTGCTCTCAACCTATCGCAGTCGATGATCGAGGAGCCCTCTACCTAGGCCCTGGACCACGCGCCACGTACATCGACACTCTTATCCCGGCTTCTGGGCCTGCAACGTCCGCTTTCTGCGTCAACATACAGTACGTGATGTGCAGGAGCTGCTCGAATTGCGCGCTCCCCACCACAAACCTTGTCTGTCCCTCTGGGTCATGTTTACGGACGACTAACGACGCGTTCTTTAATCTAAAACATGACCAGATCGTGACGGAGGGTGATAGTGTATCCCGTATCATTCTCGAGGAGTTTGCGGACGAAATCGCTAGTTACGAATCCTGGGACCAATGATCGCTCGTGATCGTTCTTAGCTTTAAGTTTAGCTCGGGATGTCGTATGAGTAGGCATATCGTACTCAATGTATGGTCCAACATGTCACATATCACTCCCTCACTGGCACCGAAAACAAGACTTATGTACGCCTCGTGTTCTGTGCATTCATTTGAGTTGGACCATGATCGATAGATAGGAATCAAGCGCTACTCCCGTCCTCTTCCTCCTTCTCCTCCTCTCTCAGATCCATAACATGGCCGCCAATCATTCTGACGCTTCTACTCCATCCACATCGCATGTTGAAGACGTAATTTGGGGTGGTACAGTATTCTTCAAGGTGAGAACTAACAATAACAATGACCACGAGCCCTGCGATAGGACCTGACACACCGCCTTGCATACGGCCTCAGGTCGAGGAGACCATTTTTGAGGTTCCCCGGTACAGATTTGTGCACTATTCGGACGTGTTCAAAGACATGTTCCGCATACCCCAGGGCCAAGGCGATGGAGCTGTTGAAGGACGAAGCAGGGGCTCTCCCATTGTGCTCGAAGGGTATCGTGCAGCCCATTTCGCAGCCTTGGTGAAGGTTTTATACCCCTCGTGAGTCGTTCATATCAGCTTCGTGCTTCATTCAAGAGCTCATGGACTCTGGATGTAGCGTTGAAGAGTTGATGGAAGGAACCTTCAGCTTATCAAAGGAGGAGTGGATCGGCGTACTTCACCTGTCCGAACGATGGGAAATGAGGAAGGTGCGCCTGACCAGTTTCGTTTCCAACCTCAAGACGTCAATCACTAACATTCAGTCGAACGTTCACAGATCAGAAGATATGCGATCAAGAAGCTGTCGGAAACGTCTCTCGATGCTCTAGAGAAAGTTGCCCTCGGTCGGAAGTACCACGTTGCCGAGTGGCTCAGAGAGGGTTTAAACTCCCTCGTATCTGAGTTTCCCACTCGCCCATTAGCCGAGCTGAAGTCTCAGCTAGGAGCCGACACGACATGCACCTTACTCTGGATTTTGAAGGAAGAACCCCCACTCCGTCCGACCTCCAGGTGCCTGCTTTCTCTCGGTTTATTGGGATGCTCATTTTGCAAGGCCGCGCTCTTCCAGAGCGATAGGTTGTGTCGATCCTGCAACACGATGATATCAATCAACGACACCAGCGCCCTCTATATCTGTAGTGGCTCGACCGCCACAGGCATCGTTACTTCCCTTCCAGTCGACAGAGAAGCCCCTGCGGAAATGGAGATTACGATCAACTTGGAATACGTTAGGTGTAGAACCTGCTTTAAGATGCCTCTTTTATGTGGCACCTACACTTGTCCCTCGTGTTCCCGCAGCGCTGGGTCACATAACCTTCGCCTTAGGCCCCCGCCTCCCCTGGTCCAGTTAAATCAGAGCGCTTCTGAGAAAGTTATGGAAGAGTTTGGAGATGAAATTTCTAGATACGAATTGTTGGAGCAGTGGTGTATGGGCTAATAATCACTTGTGTGCCTCTTGTTCAAGGCTCATGGGAATGAACTGTTGTAGTATGCTTCTCGGAGCTGATTCGTAGGACCTAGACTTCGATGTTTCTCAGTTTGGAGTCTAGACTCATTATCAGTCTTTCCGCAGACAGGCCGATGGACGTTCAATGACACCTGTTCGTCCTTGCTTTCGTTATAATCATTGATGTTTAATGTGTTGACGTTTAGAGGAAAGAAAGTTCTTTCTCACTTGAAACCGGGATACGGCCGTCGTGCCGCTATTCGGCACAAATGATATGAATGTCGCCTCCTTAGCGATGCCATTGACACCCAATAGCTACTCTCGCTTCTGACCACCACCCACGCTACCATCATGTCGTCTGAAGCTTCTGCTGGCAAGACCGAAACGACTCAAGGGGCAGCATCGCGTGTCGAAGACGTGCTTTTGGGGGGTACCGTATTCTTCAAGGTCTGTGCCGCTGCCGAAGCAAAGGAGTGACGCTGATTGAAGCTGCATTCAGGTACAAGAGACCGTTTTCGAGGTCAATCGACGCCGGCTCACGAATTACTCGGATATATTTGCTGATATGTTCCACTTGCCGCAAATCAATGACGAGCGCAACGCTATTGACATGGAAGGCGGAAGTAAGGAGAATCCAATTTATCTCGAGGGCTATGAGGCTGCAGACTTTGCTGCGTTAATTGTGGTTCTCTATCCTTCGTATGTTATGTCGCCTTTTATGAAGGTCTTGTCTGACGCGAAGTACTCCAGGCTAGAGGACATGATATCCGGTTCATATCCTTTGACAAAGGAAGAATGGGTGGGCGTCCTCAATCTTTCAACGAGGTGGCAAATGAAGAAGGTCAGTGCCGGATCCCATCCCTCATCTCATAAGCTCAAAACACGACCAATCCTGGCATTGTCTGCTAGACGAGGGATCTCGCCATCGCCGAGCTGTCAAGCCTCCTTCTGACTCCGCTCGAGAAGGTCACTCTCGCTCAAGCTCACAAGGTTGCGATATGGCTGAAAGAGGGAGTCAACGAGATGGTGGAACAGGAGGAAACACTCAAACCTGATGAGCTGGAGGCGTACATCGGGTTGCGAACCGCCCTCCGCTTGATGTGGATCCGGGATCAATTGAGCAAGAGCTCGTCCAGTCTTCAAATTACCTTGGGGTCTTTATCGTGTCCCAACGGTCATGCTGTGTTCAAAGAGCCAAGAACCTGCCACGCCTGCTCCGCGTCAATATTGAGCGATGATGAAGAGGCCGTGTATGTGGCGCAAGGCTCTTCAGGGACGTACACTAATTCTCCCAACGGCATCGAGCTCCAGCTGAGTCTGCACTCGCTGAGATGCAATCATTGCACGAAATGCCCATTCTACGTACCACCGTTTGCCGGAACGTCGACTTGTCCCTTGTGCGCCGCATCCATTCCCAACACGTCCTTCCGCCTCTTAACTCCCGCCTTTCCATCTTCTCGCCTTGAAAAAACCCGTGCGGATCTGGTCGAGGAAATGTTCCAGGAGCAGATGGCGAGCTACGAATCCTGGGATCAGTAGCTACTTGTGACTACATTGTCGCCTCTAGCCCGATAGATATTTTCTATAGTCCTTAGGTGGTGGTGATCCATCTTCTCTCCGTGCGTGTGGTTATTCCATTACAAATGGGCCTGATTAATCAAAGGTGTTTGAACGTACTCGATCTGTCCACTCGATGGCAAATGAAACAGGTCAGTTCTCAGACCCAATACGCTCGCGCCTATTCACGTAATGACACAAACGCGTAGATCAGGGACTACGCGATCCAGAAACTGTCGGCAACACCTTCAACTGCTGTAGAGAAAGTAGTTCTCGCGCGCGCTCATAAAGTCTCCCAGTAGCTCAAAGAGGGCTTGATACTGATCGTAGCCGAGGATCCCATTCACCCACTAGAAGAACTCGAGACGCTCGGTCTCGAGACCTTATGAGTGGTCTCAGGACGCTCAATTCAGGGGGGTTCCGCTTCTCATTAGGCAGTCTGGCGTGCTATAATTCGACTTGCCAAAAATCCGTGTTCACCAAACCGATGAGGTGCAAATCCTGTGGCCGACCGAGTATACCAAGGGAAGATCCCGACGCTCTTTTTATCCTGAGCAACAGTTCGGTCTTTATCCTTGATAGCGGCATCCCTGGGCCTGGAAGGGGACTCTCGTTCTCAGTTTGGCGAATCTGAGATGCATGTTCTGTTTGAGGTGCCCAATCCCTCTTCCGGACTTTCCGTGTGACTCCTGCCACAATTCTACGTCTCATACGTCTTTCAGGCTCCGAGGTGCTCTCCCCAGCCCTAGTAGTAACTCCCGCCTCAATACGGGCATTGAAGAGGTGTTCAAGGACGAGATTGCGAGCTACAAATATTGGGATCAGTAGCTTCATTTATTTTCGTAGTCAGCTTGCATCATCATCGCATTTCAATGGAGTTATTTTACATCCCTCTCGACATATACCACAGGATATGTTGCAATCGAGGACGGAAGCGAAAGCACAGGCTCGGATAACAAACGCTCAATCGAAGCAGGGATCTCAAAGGCCCGGACTCTTTGTAAATCAGAAAGACGTGAGCGGTGATCAACTGCCCCGATTTGAAGGAACTTTAATCCTATTGAATTGGGTTTGAGCGTCATTCTGCCAATGTCCCGTGCCCATTTCCACGCCGAAGATCTACTACGATGAATAAACGATTCAAGCGCTCGTCAAGTGCGTTTCTTCTTGCCACAATCAAGTCATCATGTGCTTCTTGGATTGTGGTGGCTGGTCTGAACCACCGCGAGTCGAAGATGTGATTATGGGGGATACAGTGTTCTTCGAAGTGAGTGAGCGATCTAGGGCGTGTGTGATCGTCAACACACGTTTGATCAACATGGATAATCCAGGTCGAAGACACCATCTTTCAAGTCGCTCGAAACAGGTTAACAGAGAATTCGAAGATCTTCGCCGATATGTTTCTCTTACCCGGGGCTGAAGGATCGCATGAGGGACAGGATAGGGAGACCCCGATCGTTCTTGCGGGATACATGGCGGCGGACTTTGCTGCGTTGGTGAAGGTTCTGTACCCCTCGTAAGTGGATCTTATCGATCATCTCCACCTCAGATCGATGGCTCAAGACGCAGTATGTCGGTACTGTCAGATACGAGGAAGTCATAGCGGGGTCATTCGGATTGGGAAAGGAGGAGTGGGTGGGCGTTCTCAACCTCTCGACGCGGTGGCAAATGAGGATGGTGCGTCGTCGTCCCTACCGCATGCGACCACCGTATCTCACTCTTCGTTGGGCAGCTAAGGAACCTAGCAATCAGACAGATATCCTCCCTCCCTCTGACGTCGATCGAGAAAGTCAGGCTCGCTCGGGCTCACAGAGTCGGCAAATGGCTTAGCGAAGGGCTGAGCGAAATTGTTGCAAAAAAGGAGGCAGACTCCCCTGAAGAGTACGAGTCTATCTTGGGGCCGCAAACCGCCCTACGTGTGGTGTGGATCCAGCATCACCTCTTTTCCAAAGCCGCTTCACAAGTGACTCTTCGTTCCCACCTGCAAGTCACTTTGGCGATGCTCGCATGCGCAAAGTGTAATTCTGCGCTCGAAATGGAGAACTGGGTCAGAAACTGCTGTTCCTGCGGTAAATTGATCGAAAAAGATGACGCTCTGCACACGGTATGCGCGGACTCGACGGCGAAGTGTATTACCCAGGCGTCCGGGGCGATTCAGGTTTATGTCAACTTCTCCAAGTTGAGATGCAAACACTGCCTCAAACATCCACGGCCCTGGCTTCCCTCACTGGCCTGCCCAAAGTGCCGGGCCCTCACTTCCTGCATGACCGACTCCATGAAGCTGATGTATACGACCCCGGTTCCGCCTCCCGATGACCTCGCCATCAGGACGAAAGTCTCAGAAGTCTTCAAGAATGAAATTACGAGCTTGGAAGATTGGTCTAGAGTCAATGACGAGGACTCGGAGTCGTCCAGCGGCATATGACCCCGAGCGTTACGGCTGGTGATACATATCAACCTAGGGTTATTTATCATGTCGAAGAAGTATGGCACGAATAGTGTGCAAAAATTAAGCCAAAAAATTGTACCTTTTCGGTACATCTCGGCTGTTCTTTTGGTACATCTCGGGTGCTGATGAGTGCTGGGGATGGGTACATCCATGCATTGAGTTGGTAAGTGATGCATCTTGGTCACTTGTTGTGAGTACATGGTAGGGTGCACGGTCAAGGTTGGGTACAAGTGGAATTTAATGCCATTTTTCGCGAATTAACCGCAATTTATGGCCGAAAAGCCGGACCGAACGATGGTGACGGCGCATCAACTTGGCGAACCCGCCCCTCCCGCCCCCTAAGAGCTTCCTCGAGATTCAAATCGCAAACGCCAGACCATTTAGCGTGCTTAAGCAAAAGAGGCTATCATAATACTCCTCCAAGCTCTATCAGCTGCTAGAAAACTCCAAAAAGGGTTGTAGCCTGCAACAATGGGGGGCGGGAGGATGTATCGGATCGGAGCGTCAGCGGTTGGCCGAGTGATGCGGAGCTCGGCGGCGGCACGCTCAGCTTTACCAAGTCCAACCATGTCCCTCCTGTTCTGCCTGGTGGATGTACCATTCTTATGCCTGAGATGTACCAAAATACATCTTTGCCAGGAGGTGTCCCACATTACAGCCCCAATGTACTGATTTTCAGCTCATTCTCAGAGAATGTACCAAAATTTGGACCGGATTACGCTGAGATGTCCCACAAATTAATTTTTGCACAATATATGGCGTGCATATTGTAAAGAAAGTCTTTTTCGGTACATGTTACCCTAATCATGAATTATTTGGTACATGTTAG
>JAMZDL010000171.1:0-59554 GCA_027579765.1 Candolleomyces efflorescens
CATATTTATCCGAGACCTTTAGTATATAAACCTGTATGTATCTACTGGTTCAGCATTCGGAAAATCGACTAGAGTTTTCCTTTAGCCTATCATCTGAGTCACTCCCTCATTCTCTCTCTCCGATCTCAGTTCCGCTGAGTTCCGCTCTTATCTGCTATCCTTCCGCTTTCGTCCGACCCGTTCCTCTTGGGTTGCCTTCCGCTCTGCAAGTTAGAACACCACCTGGAATGCAGGGCGCAACACACGCACGTTGAAGCCAAGTCCTATTCCGCTCCCGCTCCTCTATCCGCTTCCGTTCTGCATACCCTAACACAAGACGTACCCATATCACTCGGTGTGTAACGATTAAATTTGCGATTCTTCTGCTGCCGCTGACCATACTGAAATCGCTAGAGCTCACTATACCGAATACCATGCGCTTTGCAAGCAAAAGGGTCTCGCGCTCAAGGCTTCTGCGCCGAAAGGGTGGAAGGATCCATCCCAGAGTGCGAAAAGGTAGAGAGTGCTATTTGTTGTTTAGACAATAGCCTGGCTTATCATTCACAGCGTTTCAAAGGGTACCATCAAGGGGTTTATGGTCAAGAAGATCCAACCGCCAAAAGTCACGAAGGAGACGATCCTTGAGTTCCTACTCGAGCTTGTCGTTGATGCGGATCTTGTGAGCGATTTCTGTTGGTTTGAATTGTATTTTGCTAATAATAGTACAGCCCTTTCGCTTGGTCAAACGAGCGTCATTTCTGAGGTCCTGCTTCATGTTGAACTCCCGCCTGACACCCAATGACATCCCAGGGCAAACTATGCTGGCAAACACAGTCACTGAAAAGGGTGAACAGCTGCAGATCATCGACTTCAAGCTCATTGAGGTTCGTCTGCTGGATCCACTATCTTTTCTTTTCTCACAACGTGGCTAGAGCATTACGTCGCTTATTACAATTGTATCAAACGGGTGGTTGACAAAAAACCGCCAACCTTTCACCGGGATTGGAATTCAATACATCGACAACACCACCGGCACTTGGACTCTGAAGAGCTTGCTCCTCTCCTTTGAATCGTCAAAGAAAAGGCATACAGGGAAGGAAATCGGGCGAGAACTTGTTAGAGTTGTAAAGGAGTATGATTTCACTGACAAGGTACGTTGTCAATTCAAAATCTTGAAGTCTAGCACTCAGTGAATGGATAAATAGGTCGGTTGGACTGTGGGTGACAACCTACAGGCTAACGATGTCGGTATTCACTATCTTTGCAAGAAACTCAACCAGGAGCGTAAGGCGACACCTCTCAAAGCTAGAGAAGTCTGCGGACGGTGAGTTTGAGTGATTCTATTGAAAATTTGTGAGAACTGACTGTCTATAAGGTGCATCAGCCACGCATTCCATCTGGGACCCAGTCATTTTGTGAAAGCGCTCAATGTTGTGGGCATCGTCGCTTCCAAGAAGAGACTCCATCATCAATCGACCCCAAATGAGGAATCAGACGATGAAGATGTCGCTCCAGAGGATGAATATGATGAAGACCTTGATCCCGATACAAGTATGGACCTAGAGGCAGATGAAAGTGATCCATTGGCTGTTCAAGAAGCGCAGATAACTGACTTTGAGCCCGGTGATGTTATGGGCAAGCTCCTTGCTTTTCTCAACCAGCTTCGTTCGTCGAGCGAGCCGACTCGGATTCATTTCGAGACTGTTTGCAAGAACGTAGGTATCCAACCACGGAAATTGAAGCAGTGGGTGCGGACCCGATGGGGTAGCCTTGCAGATTGTTTGGAGAGCGCCGTGAATCTGCAGAAGGTATGTTACATAGTGTCATTCTGGTGTCGTTTCTGAGCTAACAAGATCTTTGAAACTGTGGCTGCAGGCGATCGATTGGCTTTGCCGCTCGGCCGATGAGGAGGACGCAGTGGCCCCATTGCGCAACGGTTGAAAGTGGGTCGATTTCAGGATGACGTCTGCTGAGTGGGCCATTATTGTGCTCGCTCGCGATGTGCTTAAGGTCAGTCAATCCTACAATATGTGACGTGTTTTTTGACATTTTTTGATTCAAAATTCGCATAGGTTCCTGCTGAGCTTCAGGTTGAAATCTCAGCTCATAAAATGGCCACGCTTTACCATGTCTTTCCTCATTGAGAAGCTCATGACGCGCTGGGAAGACATGGCTGCTCAGGCCAGGTTCAAGCCGGTGAAAGCTGCGATCGAAGCTGGTTTGGAGAATATTGTCAAGTGGTACCGAAAAACCGGCGAGACACCTATCTACTTTGTTGCTCATGGTAAGTTCTTATTTCCTATTCTTAAAACATTGCAGACTTACTCGTGTTTCTCCAGTCTTGAATCCTGTCATAAAGGATCGATATTTACGAGCGGCATGGGATGGTGACTATCTTGATGCAGAAATGGCACGTTTCCGTACAATTGTAAGTTTTATTTCAATCCCAAAACAGACAACGTGAATGACTTGTCAACTGCAGTTCCTTCAGTACAAGCGGAGGTACGATACCAAGGCTGTGCCGAGCATACTGGAAGATCAAGCTGTCGCTCAGTCTGCATCTGAAGGGAGGTACCACTAATGCGCTATAGTTTGATTGTGTTTGCTTACCATGGGCGCTTACAGAAGACCAGCTGCATGCAGACAACTGGATGGAGGATCTGGTTGCCTCGACTGAAAGTCAAGGTACCTCAACGGCCGCAGTGGATGAGTTGAGTGAATTTAACAGATATTTTTCGGACCCTCGTGTGGCAAAAAATCAATGTGCCGATCCAGTTGTGTGGTGGGGTGTGAGTCCAACCTATCCTATCTTTTCTGTTTGTTATACAGACTCCAAACGGCTACAGAAATATGGCCACTCATACCCAGTTTTGCAGCAGATTGCCAAGGATTATCTGGCAATCCCAGCCTCCAGCACACTTATCGAGCGTGTCTTCTCTATGTCAGCACGAACAGATGATCCTAGGCGTCGTGGTCTACTTGACGAGAAATTTGGTTCTACTCAGCGGCTGTGTGATGCATACCGGGGAGGGAGACTTGAGGCTGTTAAAGAGGCTTGGGTCTGTATTGACCCAGATTTTAGCTGGGACAACAAGGGTGGGAGTAATGACAAGTCTGAGAAGGTGTAACTACATCTGTTTTGTTTCTGAAATGATTTCCTTTTTTGGATACTGAACCGGGTCCGAACCTGAACCTCTGAACCTTGGGTTCAGGTCCGGGGTTTGGGCAATCAATGAACTGGACCGGGAGTTCGGGTTCAGGTTCAACCCAAAAGTGCCCGAACCTGAACCGAACTGGACTGTGGCCACTCTACTTATCTCATGACTCTACTCGAATAACCCCATAAAGCATTTCTATTTTTATCTGTCTTGAGTAGTACTTAAACACGCATCAAACTACTCAAAACATGTCAAATTTTACCCGTTGTTTTTATCAGTTTTTGAACTATCTGCGAATCTATCGAACTCTTTCATCTATTGTGCGCGCTGCGACTTAGAGTGATCAGTTGATTATTCGGACTTCACCTCGAGAGGAATCGAGACACGAGTCAACTTAGGACAGGAAACTTCAAGTGCACACAGGGTGTACTTAGCGGACTTTGTTGAGATCGAGAGATAGAACTTAACAGTTCTTAATACACTCATTACCCCCAACTTACTCGCAACCTTCGACTGAGGTCACTCGACGCTTATTACCCTTCAATACACCTGAGGTATTCGGTGTGTTGTTTGTTGGTTTGGGTTGTAGAGGTTGAGTGCCTCCCCACAGTCACATCACCGGACACAACACAGGGCCGGACGCCTGACATTTCCATATCAAGGATGTTCTCGGGGGAAGGGGACTTTTCTTTCTTGACAAATGACAGCCCTAGCCAGTCCTGAAAAGCCCCTAGAGGCTATATTTGGAAAGATTGATGATGCATAAACCCAGGTCAAATTAACCAGAGATTCATGCATGGATGATCTATGGATAGAACCTGGCTTATGCATGAAAATGGTCTCATCTGGTGACCCTGTTCTGCTCATGTCCAATTGAGCATCCCCTTACATGTATTTTACTGCTTCTCCCCTTGTGTCAATCACAATTGTCTTTGATAGCTCACATCTTGCCTTTTATTGAGTCAGTAGTATGTATACATACATATACTTAGATATTATGTGAATAAGAGATGAAATCTGGTCTGACACTCACATTTCTTTGCAACAGACACAGAGTTTGGAGCTTGTCAAGCAGAGTTTGGCATTCTTACAATACATAGATACATGGTCTTTGTCCACAAGAATAACCATCTCTTTATTTCTTTTCATTGCCCATCCCCTGTATGCTTCATCATAAACCAAAGTCTTGCATTTCCAATGGAACTCTCTACTCCAATCTGTTTTTTAATTTCAAACCCAAGCTTGGTGTAGATGATGACCTGCAAGAACAGTAAGCCACTTACCAATAAAAGTGAACAATCAAGACTCACATCAACATCTGTAGTTGTCTCTACAACCATAACATTACCATTCTTATCCTTTTCTGCCTTAAAAACCCAAGCATTAATCATTGAGTCAGCATAATACAAGCTGCTCTTACCTCTGCTTCTGCAAACTGAACCAACTTTTTCCCGTATCCCTTTCCCTGAAACTCTGGCAAGATGCCGAACAGATGGAGATGCCAAGCCTCTAGTGGATACTCCTCCCCATTCCTGCCTCTCCCGAAAGCCTCCTTTCCAGATTTTACCATCAAAGGGATGAACTACAAGCAGGCGATAAGTCCAAGGCAAGCTAGAAAGGGTTTTGCACGCACATAGTCCACCCACCAACTCCTCAAATCGTCGGGGGCAATTCTCATAAACTCGTTCCAGCCCGCAGCTCGTTGTTGTTCCCTAAAAAATCGATTTAATGCATTATCCCACACAAAAGACAATGAAACACACGTCGAATTCAAACTCTGCCCCGGCCCAAACCAAATCGCCACACCCACAATCTCCCCATCCGCCTTCAACACATGGATAGTACCCCCGATCGCGGCAGCGGCAACACTCTGGCGAGACTGAATGAACACAATGTCCGCGCGGTCGGTGTAGCCGCCCACGACGATGGAGGAGAAAGGGTCTCCTAAGTGCGTTGGGTAAGATAGGAAGGGGAACGAGGGAAGATAGTGTACCTGCAAAAGCTCCACTCAGAACCTCAACGATACGGTCAATCTCTTGGTCTATTGAACGATTCATAAGCACAGGTACACGGGTCCTAATTTGACGGATACCTGAAGGATTCTGGAGGTGTGCAATCTCGAATTTGGTGTCAGGCATCGTTTCGTCGTGGTGGAAAGATGACAAAAGAGACTCCGAGTCAAGGGCGTATGTCGGGACCGTATGGAACGCGTTCACATGATCATATCAAGTTCCCCGCAGTCAGCATCCTGGTAAAGTCGTCATACGAAACGGATTTGTCTGGAGAAGTTGTGAACATTTCTAGCATATCGACAATCTAGCGTCTGGTTTTCAGCGTGAGCATAGCTTGCAGCATCGCTCGAAACGCACCTCGTCCGCCTTGAGCTTTTCCTTCAGCAGCGCCGCCACGCGTTGAATATCTTTGATCATGATTTTCTGCTTTGGCAGCTCAGACGAGGGGGTATCGGGGAAGAAAAGGGCAAAGGTATCGAAAGCAGCCTGCTTCTGACTCTTTGATAGGCGCCCTGGATTTGAAACTTGTCCGACGGCTGACTTTCGGGTGGGTCTTGCTTTCGCCCGTTCGGGTACAAATTCGTCATCCGAGGCTGAGGGTTCCGACTCACTGGCATGACCGTCAGATCCGATCCCCACCTCTTCGTCGTCATCGTCGTCTTCGAGCAATACAGCACAAACGGAGCGCCAGTCGTCCAAACTCACGCCCAGCTGAAAGGTGGATTGGTTGGAGCCCGGGGGTACGAGCAGAGGCGACGTCCAGCCTGTAGCAGCGTTCCTAAACACTGCAAGGATCTCGTCGTCGTCTTCAGGGAGATTGAGATGCGTGAGGGTCGACGGGACAAGGTCGAGCGGGATCTGGTCGCTCTCCTCATCCCTCTCGTCGTCGTCGTCGACGATAAAGCCGCCTCCACCGCCAGGCTCTGATTTTCGCTTAAGTGAGTTGACGGTCAGATAAAAAGCATGGTCTATTTTTGATTGGGTGGGCTTTGGCAGAGAGGTAAAAAGCTGGTCGGAGGAAATCATGAGGGTAGAAGAAAGAGGCAGAGCGTGAGAACGGACGATAGCGCTATCTTGACCATGTCCATCCAGACCACCATCAGCCCCCACAACCAGCAGCCCTATGTCTCCAGGACACACCCCCTGCCAGAGGACCTCGATGCCACCATCGCCAAGGCAGCGGCAGCCCAGAAGGAGTGGGCTGCAGTTCCTCTGGAGCAGCGCATCGCGATCGGCAGGCAGTTCATCGTACGTCTCCCTCATCCGAACGTGCCCTGTCTCATCGAGCGACCGTAGAAAGAAATAGAGGCGATGAAGGAAGACATTCCGCTCGAGCTCACCCTCCAGATGGGTCGACCCGTTGCCCAGGGTGCTGGAGAAGTCAGGGGGCTGCTCGAGCGCTCCAACTACATGCTCGACATCGCGGCGTCCTCCCTGGCCGACGTCTCTCTCGCGGACACGGACAAGCCAGGCTTCAGGCGCTACATCAAGCGTGTCCCCCTCGGCGTCGTCTTTGTTATCGCTCCCTGGAAGTATGTCCTATCTTCAATCCTATCATCCGTTGCAAACTTTGATCCGTTCAAGCTTTCCCTATCTCACGACCGTCAACTCCGTCCTCCCTGCACTGATCGCAGGCAATGCCGTCCTTCTCAAGCCTTCCCCTCAAACCCCCATCACCGCCGAACGCTTCTCCATCGCGTTCACCCGTGCTGGACTACCCGAGAACCTCTTGCAAGTCCTCCATCTCTCGCCGGAGCTTGCATCCGATGTCATCAAGCACCCTTCCGTCAACTTTGTTTCCTTCACCGGTAGCGTCGCTGTTGGAAGAGTTGTCGCGGAGACGGCAGCGAAAGCCGACGGGTTTACCGGGAGCGCGTTGGAGGCAAGTCAAGTTTACGACCAGCCTGCTCACCGTGACTCAATACCCCTCAGCTTGGCGGGAAAGACCCCGCGTATGTCGCCCCCGACGCCGATCTCGACTACACCGCTGCAGAGCTCGTAGACGGCGCATTCTTCAACTCTGGCCAAAGCTGCTGCGCGATTGAGGTCCGTTGCACTTCGTCTCCTCGTCTGCCTCTTCAGCTCACGTTCACAAAGAGAATATACGTTCACGAAGCCGTCTACGACCAATTTGTGGCAAAGGTCGTCGATATTACCAAGGTAGGCCGCACCTCTTCTCCATCGCAACGCCTTTCTCAATCTCTCCCAGAAATATCGGCTCGGAGACCCAACCTCTACAGAAACAAACCTCGGGCCCGTTGTGAGTCTCGCAAGCGCAGAGAAGATTCGCAAACAGGTTGCGGATGCTAGTAAGTAGTATCTCACCTGAAATTTACCCTCAGCCAACCAGTTGCTAGTCAAACAAGGTGCGAAAGCTCTGATCCCCGAAGATTTCTTCGCTGCAGCAAAGCCGTAAGGACCCTCACATCTCGAGTTCCGTCTTCGGTACTGACCGAATCGTAGTGGAACTGCATTCGTTGCCCCTCAAGTCCTCGTTGATGTTAACCACAGTACGTTGCACCCTCCTCTGCCTTCCCCCTCGCTCATAAAAGACTATGCCTCTAGCCATGGATGTCATGACGGTCCGTCCTCCTACTCTTCTCCTCATCCTCTTTTGACTCACTTTTTGTGCACAGGAAGAGACATTCGGTCCAGTCATAGGCATCCAAAAGGTCTCTTCAGCCTCCGAAGCCATCTCCCTCATGAACGACTCCAAATACGGGCTCACCGCGTCCGTCTGGACAAACGTTGAAGCCAACGGAGCATCATCCGAGGAATTGTTCCTCAAATTCGTAAACGAGCTAGAAACTGGTACCGTGTTCTTGAACAGATGCGATTACCTCGACCCAGCACTTTCGTGGGTCGGTGTCAAGGATAGTGGCAGGGGTGTTAGTTTGAGTAAATTCGGTGAGTTTTGGGTAGAACTGCTTTCATGTCAATTCCTGACGGTGATCCTCAGGGTATGACCAGTTGACCAGACCCAAGTCTGTTCATATGAAGATCAAGACCTCGCCGTAATCCTGTAAATGTGAACGAAGCTAATACATTGCTCTGAACCGGTGCTACCCAGACAAGCCCTCTGATGCTAGACACTATGAGTGTTGGCTCCCCCGAATTGCAAAAGTTGATCCCCTCGACATTCCCCCGGCATGAAAATCCCTAGTCGGGGTAGTAGAACGAAACATACAGTACCTTCCGATCCACTAAGACGTAGCAGCGTTATTCTGAGTCATCTGGGAGTCGTCTGTCAAGAATTTGGTACTAAAGCTCCCCTCCAAGAAAAAATAAATAAATTCATGGAGCACTTCCTTGAAATTTCAACCTGAGGAACACTACATAGCCGATGTACTGTTGTTGATATGTATTCTTGGCGAACTGAGCGCTTCGGTGTTAGTCGCGCGGATTTGCTCAATTCCAAAATTTTGATCTCATCTCTCATCAACCACCATGGGCCGAGGTCGCGTATGTTTTTTCCATCTCAACATGCGATTCTACCCACCAAATATCCCTACAGAAAGGTGGTCGAGGAGGTAAATCTCGAGGCCCACGTACGGACCCAACGGTTACTGCAGAAGATGGCTCTGGACGCACCGACCTCATCGAGAAGCTCAACATGCACAACGAGCGCTTCACCCGCTACTACAAAAAGCAGTCGTTGTTCAATGACGAGAAAGAGTTTGAGGAAATGCTCGATGCGATGAGGAGGCATCTCCCAACGACGTTCAGGGTTGCTGGGAGCAGACAGACGGCCCATTCGCTCAACCAGACGATCACCGATGTTCACGTACCCGGTCTGAGCGATATCGTCTTCGAGGATGAGAAGATACCGCCTCCAGTTCAGCTTCCGTGGTATCCAGACGGTCTCGCCTGGCAATTCAATGTCCCCAAAAAGGTCCTGCGCAGGCAACCCGAGTTTAAAAAGTTTCATTCTTTCCTGGTCTTTGAGACCGAAGTTGTGCGTCCTATTCCCTGTTTGCCAACTTCTACTGACCATTGGATCACAGGGAAACATTAGCAGACAGGAGGCTGTCAGCATGATACCACCTCTCTTCCTCGATGTCGAGCCTCACCATAAGGTATGTCATGTTCTCCGGATCGGTTTGCCTCGACTTATCGTCCCGACGTATAGGTCATGGACATGTGTGCTGCACCTGGGTCGAAGGTTTGTGCACTTTTTCTCCTTCTCTGCCATTATCTCAACCTCCATTTCAGACGGCTCAAATCCTCGAAGCCCTTCACTCCCAAGACACACTGACTTCTTCCTCCATCCCTTCCGGGCTCCTCGTCGCCAACGACAGCGACAATAAGCGTACCCACCTCCTCATACACCAATCCGCCCGTCTACCCAGCCCCGCTCTTATGGTCACCAACCTCGACGCCTCAAACTACCCCGTTATCAAAGTACCTGCCAGCCTGAACGCCAAAGACCACGCTTCCGTGCAACCAGCCCCTCAGTCGGACAAGCTGGAACCACTGATGTTCGATAGAATTCTGTGTGACGTGCCGTGTAGCGGAGATGGGACCATGAGGAAGAATATAGGGATTTGGAAGTCGTGGCAGCCGATGGATGGTAACGGGTTGCATAGGTTCGTTCCTCTAGTCGCATCTTTGCTCCTGTTCTTAACCCTCACTCGGTGACGCAGTCTTCAAATCCGGATATTGCAACGTGCCATGCGCATGCTCACCAAGGACGGAACTGGCCGAATTGTTTACTCGACCTGTTCGTTGAACCCGGTGGAGAACGAAGCCGTCATCTGCGCTGCACTCAACTCCAATCCCGGTACTTCGTCTCACTTAGTTTTATAACGACTCATGCTCACCTTGGATATAGCTTTCGAACTCGTTGACGTCTCCGACAAGTTCCCCTCTCTACAGCGTCGACCGGGCTTGAAGACCTGGATTCCCTCAGTCGACAGAACCGCTTCGACGTTCTTTGAGACATGGGAGGACTTGATGACCTCCTCCCTCGACGACCCGACCAAGGCGCGATTTTTGAAGAGCCAGTGGGCTCCCGAGAATATCGAGGATCTGCACATTGACCGGTGGTACGTGACATATGACAGTCTCCGTGTCCCAAATAGCTAATTCCGCTGTAGTATGAGGATCTATCCTCACCTTCAAGATACAGGTGGATTCTTCGTCGCTGTTCTTGAGAGGAAGAAGAAAAAGTCGGCTACATCTCAGCGGTAGGTGTAACCATAATCACTGTTCTCTTGCCCCGTTGAACCTTGAGTTTGCAGGAAAAGGCAACACGGCGAAACAGAAGAGCTCCCCGATTCAAAGCGTCCTCGAATCGAGGAGTCTGACGAAACGATCGATGAAGAGCCGTCTCCAGAGCTTGCTTCCACGGCAGAGGAGGATGAAGCTCCCTCAGAACCGGTCTCCGCCATAGAAGAGGCAGGGCCTGAGCCGCCTGTCTCCGCGATAGAAGAAGCCCTGGAAGAAAACCCCGGTTCACCATCTGAAGCTATGGATACAGTTGACGTAGAGGATAGCACTCCAGCCGCAGCTTCCAGTTCGAAAGGTGAAAAGGGAGACGGCTCGTTCAAAGAAAATCCCTACATTTACCTTCCTCAAGACCATCCGCTTCTCCAAGCCTGTTTGTACGTCGTCATCCTTAGGCTCACCTCTCCGCCATCCATTTTCTCTGACATTGTCTTCTCGCAGAGCCCGACTCAAAATGGTCCCCTCCTTCCCATCACACAATGTCCTCGTCCGTAACGTCGAAAGCGTGCACACCCCGATCCGCTCCTTCTACCTATCCAACGCCCTCGTCAAAGCTGTCATCACCCACAACGACTACCAAAAATTCCGGCTCACCGCTGCCGGCACCAAAGTATTCACAAAGCAAGAAGCTGGCAAAGGACTTGACGCGCAATACAGGGTTCTCGGGGAGGGGCTACCCGTAGTCCTGCCTTTTGTCGAGCCCAGTGCGATTCTGACGGGGAGCTTGAGTGCGCTCAGAACGTTTTTGGAGTCATATTACCCGTTAGTGGCGACATTTGAGGAGAAGTTCAGGGAGCAGATTGATGAATCTTGTGAGCCGAGCCTCCTTATTTCTTTTCTGCCAGGACGGAGTCTGACCATATATTGTCTTCCAGCCACTGGTAGTCTCATCGTTCGTTTCCCCCCTGAAGAAAGTGACGGGGTTGTGTTGACACACGACCTGGTGCTTCCTATCTGGAAATCCAACGTGTCGCTATCACTTATGATCGACAAGAAAGCTAAAAGGTGGGTCTATATTCTATTCGCGTGCTTTTCATCCGTGGCTGACACTCGTATGCGTCTCTTCAGTGCCCTTAGCTTGCGCCTTTTCCACAAGGACCTCCTAGCAGGGGTCAAGGCTCCCGGTCACAAGAAAGAGGAGGATGGAAATCCTAGCCTTGAATGATGTCTGAAAACCATGCGAATAGTTATCTAGCTATGTACAATGCAATGCGTGCGTGAGTCGTGGACATGATATGTGCAACAAGAAAAACGAAAACAGCAAATATAAATGAAAAAACTGCGCGGGGATTAAATCTAGGAGGGTAACAAGAAATGGGCTGCACTTAAATGCTCGCTCGCTCACTACAGAGACTCGATCACATCCTTTAGCCAAGCGTTATTTTCGATTGCACCCCCTTGCGCTCTGATACAGTCGGCCAACTGCTTGAGCTGCGTTTCAAAGGTATCGTCGCCCATTTCGATGTCATCATCGCAACCTTCGACGTCCATCGCTGTGGTTTGAGAGACCCATGATCGGAGGATGCTTTCCATGATCTCCACGCCTTCTTTGGTTGTCTTTTCGTCAAACTTTTCCAATTCTTCTTTATCAACTGGAAAAGGGAATGGATCGTTTAAAATGCCGTCCAATACGATTATAATCTTCATCTCACCTTTACCGAAATCTTCCAGCTCCAGTGCCTTCCGTCTCGCAAGCTACAAACAAAGCCCCACATTAGTTACCAAGAATGTTGAGGGTAAGATACCAAAAAAAAACCTTGCACGGACCTTGATAACATTCTCCGGGAAATGCGCCAACTCCGCAACATGTATTCCAAAACTCTGATCAGAAACACCCGGCTCGACTTTATACAACAACGAGATCTTGGGCTGCTCATTCCCCTCCGTCGAGACATGCGCGACAACATGCAAATTCTTGACATGCTTGATTTGCTGGTCAAGAGCTGTGAGTTCGTGGAAGTGAGTCGCAAAGAGACAAAAGGCATGGATCTCGGAAGCGATATGCTCTGAAATGGCCCAGGCTAAGCCGAAGCCGTCGTACGTTGACGTGCCTCGTCCTAGCTCGTCGATGATGATGAGCGAGTCGCTGGTAGCGGACTAGTTCTCTTGAGCACAACTTGCCAACGGGGGGTTCGAAGGAGAAGGAACGTACTCGGAGGATTGTAGCGGTTTCCAACATTTCCGCCATGAACGTGGAGACACCCTTGAGCTGACTATCTCCAGCTCCCACCCGACAAAGGATAGAGTCGAAGATGGGCATCTCGGCTTCGCTGCATGGCACGAAAGAACCAATTTGTGCCATGAGGGCAATGACTCCAGTCTAGCGGGATGCGCAGTCAGTTTGGTTGGAATGCAGGAAAGGGGGCGTTGACCTACCTGGCGGATATACGTCGACTTTCCACCCATGTTGGGACCGGCTGTAACACAGGTGGTTGAGTAAAAATCCTGTAAAACGTAGCCAGATTCTACTTACTGATAATCTGGAACTCAGATGTTCCTGAAAGTAAAGTCAGAATCATATCTCACATCTCGTTCGGAAACACGAACCTTTGTCCATCTGTATATCATTCGCCATGAAAATCAAGTCATCCTGCACCTCAAGACACGGATGCCTCGCTTCCAAAAATTTGAGGTTCCCGGCACCCTTTTCCACCACCTTCGGCTTCGTATATGCAGTCGGCGCATTACACGCCACATGTGCAAGGCTACACAACCCATTTCTAGTCAGTATTTTTCAATCCACAAAACGCTGAAAGATGGCCGCGCACCTGAGGATAACATCCAAATGTGCGATAACATCGTTCAGCGACTCGAGCACTGGTGTATATGTCGCAGCAATCCCCACAACCTGCTTAACCAACGTTGACTGCGTTCTCGCATAAGCCTGGGACGCCTCTTTATACTCTTCCGCTAGCTTCTTGAGCTTTTTCGTTGAGAAGAATACTCCGCTTTTGTTTGTTCCAAGGTCGATAAATTTCTTCGGGAGGTTTTTGGCGTCCTGTGTGATGATGAAACGAGTGAGTAAATCGGCTGAGAAGGGGGCGATGGGACTACGTACGTTCTTGGTGAGCCTGAAACAATACCCATACACTTGGTTATTCTCGAGATGCAGCTTCTTATCCAGCTCCAAATTGAGCTCTTCTCCGATTTCTGCGTGTTCTTCATCCAAACCGTCTCGAACCTATCCAACGAACATGCCCGTCAGGTGGTAGCATAAGAGCAAGGCTGACGGGGCACGCACCTTTGAAATGGTCTGCGCCAGAGCCTCGAGCTGAGGATCATAATCAGGTTTAATAACGTAATTATGACGATCGAGTTCCTCCAGATCTATAGTCTGTTCAACCATCTCTGAATACTTCGACAAACTCGTTTCGGCTTCCTACAGAGGATGAGCGGTCAGTCTAGTTCTTTTCAAAAATGTGATAGATAGGTAACCTACCTTCAAGGGCTTGAGATATTGCTCTTCAACCAATTCCGCAAAATTCTCGTACTCCTCAGTCGTGTTGGCCAACTCTTGGATCAGGCCAGTGAGCTATGAAACAAGCACAATGAGCAAGAGAGACTGGCAGCAAAGCAAAAATCGAGGTACCTTGAGAATCATTTGGTACACTCGCACAACATTCTCCAAATTCGCCAGCCCTTTCTGGAACCTCTTAGACAGCCGATGCATATCAGGCATAAATTTGAGGTATTCGTCCTATTGACTCATGAGCAAGTGTGAATTTGAGAAGCAGAACGGAACAAACTTGTATGATCCTCTTCGCGCCCATGGCGTCCACGAAGAGCTGTACAAGGTCCTGCCGTTTTCCTGGTGTGTTTGTCTCAATCAGTCCCGAGCACTAGGTAAAAAGCCAGAAAAACGCACGAATCTCATGAAGGTTCGTCAACGGCTGCTTCAACCACATCCCAAGCAACCTCGAACCCTGGGCCGTCTTACACTTGTTGAGCAGCCCGAACAGAGTGTCGTTTTTACGCGAAGTTCCCTGTGTCAAACGTCAGAGGGTACGCCAAAGAAAACAGGTGGAACAGACCGATTGCCCAGATGTTTCAACTAAACTGAGGGCTTTAAGCGCACTGGCGTCTAACCGCATATACTGAGTCAAATCATGTGTTCGTAGTTTCCAGGTTCCATGGTTCGACGAATCGCTTAGGAGAGACAAGTAGGAAGTCAAAGCGAAGAGAGCAGAAGGTGCGTTGGGAAGTCCAAGTTGGGCTAAACAAGAAAAAGGTGAGCTTTCGTTTGAGAACATGCGAGAAGAACGTACGAATAAGGGTTGAGGGATCAGCTGAAGAGCCCGAGGGAGCCGAAGAAGGGACAAGAAGCTCAGGCAATACATCAGCGATGTTCTTCGCCATAAACTCGCCTATGGCACGTCAAGTCAGACCAAGGACATCTCAAACTGGTTCTTAGTTAACGCACTTGGTTTCCTCTCCGTAATAACGACCCCGCACCTGTCCAATACACCCTTGAGCTTATTGAGGTCGAGATCACGGTCGCTTGTTCCAGATGTCGTCCCACTCGGTATGATTGCCTCTTTCACCGAAAGCTGAATGACCAGTGACTAGAGTTGATAGACTAAGTCTCTGATAGCATGGCACAGTACTCGGAAACGCACCTCGAGGTTGGAGTAAAGCTCGGTGTCAACAAAATCTGCCACTCCAAGCTCCCTCCGGCTGGTATCGGCAAAGGCAACACCTAGAGCCTTGACCTTGGACGAAGCCTGTCCTGCAGCGGCATTCGCAAGCTTGACAGACATCACAATCGGTGCGGACGTTAAATCATTACTCGAAAACAGCAGGTCTTCTACAGCTTGCAGATTTCCTGGTGACGCCTGGGGTGCAGCGAGAAGTGAGCGGACGTCCTTCAGACGAGGTGAGGGACCTGCATACCTCTTTGTCCAACTTGAATTGGGCTGACTTCTTCCCTGCCCCCGGCTCCTGCACCCAAATTTCAATCTTGAGCTGCTTCGTCGTCAAGGCCTCTCTCAACGTCGACTGTGCGACACTCGTCTTCAGGGAAACACTGGGCAGGCCCGCCGCTCGTCCTCCAGGACCCAGATACTTGATGACCGAATTTGTGTGGAAAACATGCTGGGCAACCCATATGGCATCGGGACCATAGGCAGCAAAGTACTCGTCCCCGCCTGCGTGCCTTTGGAACAGTCGCAATGTGCCTTTTTCTGGTGATTTTGGGGGAAGCTTGTTGAAGAATGAGATGAGACCGGGGTCAGCGGTTTGCTCTAGGTACTTTTGTGAGATTTGGCTTCGAATACATGATTATATGCGCACCAGCGTTCTTCTCGTCGTCCTTGTCTTTTCCGTACATGATGATGCCAATGCCAGCAGCGCTGAACGCGAAACACACTCATACGAGCGTGACATTGATCTTCCCACGTGATGTGTGACACGTCGTGTTTGTGACGCTGCTGCAGTTATTCATATCGCTTTCATCCTTCATCCTTCCCATATTCAAAATCAAGTATGACCTCCATGATAGTCCATCTCTTGACCCACGATGCGCCCGGACCGCGTTACATCCACTGCTTGCCAATGGAATGAGCTCAATGTTGACTTCCAAATCTCCGCCAAGTTTCCGTCTATGGAGCGTTGGATTCAAGGTCGACTACATCCATCATCGAGCGCCCGGAAAAACCTTGAATCCTCAGTTCCAGGCTCTGGTAAATTAATCTCAAAGCACCATGCAGTCGGGTCGACTCTATTCTGGGTTCATTTTCCCTCCGTCAGGGTATACGCAGACGAATACCTTCCTCGTGAAGTGCGCCGTAGCCTCGACAGAGATTCTCAAGCCATAGGATCGACATTCTTGGCTGGGGAAGGACGGCATCCGTTTGCCCAGATGTATTTTAGCCGGTTCAAAGCCACCCATTTGCAAAATGGAACCCACGACGAGTATGGAGCAATTCAAAATC
This sequence comes from Candolleomyces efflorescens, assembly GCA_027579765.1. Classification (NCBI taxonomy): domain Eukaryota; kingdom Fungi; phylum Basidiomycota; class Agaricomycetes; order Agaricales; family Psathyrellaceae; genus Candolleomyces; species Candolleomyces efflorescens. Next base: position 16,306 of record JAMZDL010000171.1, read on the forward strand.
AGCTCCAAATTGAATTGCGTCGAGAAAGCGAAGGTTCATTCACCTACCTCCTGATCACCGTCTATCTACGTATTTTCTCCCTTGACCTCTGGTGTATAAAACCGTGTCATGACTCGCATTTCTCAAAGACCAAAGCACCCACTCAGCTTTTAAATAACCATGCGAAGCAGCTTCTACCTCAGCGTCCTCGCAGCTCTCCCTCTTCTCTCATACGCTGCCATTAATGACCCTTGCTGGGTCTCGTCCCTGGGTCTTCCTGGCATCTGCATCACGACTAGCAGTTGTGCCAACTCTGGAGGGACATCCACCGCTGGGTACTGTCCCCAGGACCCATCAAATGTGCGATGCTGCACCAAGCGCTGCCTTGGGAATGGTGTCTGCGACTTTGTAGGCTACTGTTTCGGATATACCACCCCCGGTAGGGACCTTTCATAGCCCCAATTTACTCCTCTTTTCCAACTATTGACTGTGCTCTCGATAGGTTACTGCCCTGGACCTACTAGCTTCCAGTGCTGCCGCCCCAGGAGCTTAACTGATGAAGCGAAAGTAGAGTAAGTTTCGTCTACTATTATTTTACTATGTCTTTGAATTCTCATCCGTGGCGAATGAAGCCCTCGCGCGCGCCCGGCCGTACAAGCCTAAGTGAAATTCCTGAAATGTCTAGTCGGAATTCTAGTTGTATTATAGGACAAAGGATATCAGACATACTTGTTTGCAGAGAGTAGTGATCAAAATGCCGCGCCTCGTCGCTGAGAGGCAATCGAAGTGTAGTAAATGACCCCGTTCTTCATTACATACATTGCACTAGAAAATTTGCTGAAAGTCATCTCCTGCGTCCGCGTCGAGTGCAAAAACATATGCACCTCCAATTGGTCGGACCGGCCTCTACAGCAGCCGTCCTCCCCAACCAATCAATCCAGGTGTTTTTCCGCTTTTCCGTCAAAAAGGATCCGCCGGCCGCCACCCCGTCGTATCCATAAAAGGGCCACCCATACCCAATTCTTGGGGAAGTCCGCGCTTAAGCGCATTGGTGAGGGATGGACCTAATCATGATTCTGGTGACATACTTCAGGTTGGAGAAAAGGGTTTGTCGCGAGTGAATGGCTCGTGGACTCTGCTCATCCATCCATGTCCATTGGTTGGCTTTGATACTGACCCCAAACCAATCAATCTAGGTCGTTCATGAGGTATGCCGTCATAGTCTCCTCGAAACTCGTAAAAATGTCATCATTGTCTTGTCTGATACGAAAAGGAATGCGTGAAAGCGATAACAAGGTAACATAACAATATTGACGGTTGTCTATCTAAAGTATCATTTTGCTCTGACCAAAAAGTCGTCAATCAACCGAGAATACCCTCCCCATCCGACTGTGCAGCACTACTCGCGTAGGGGCTTGACAGTTCAGAATACCGGGCAATCTTCAATCTCTGACTGGGTGGGATAGCCTTCTCGTCGACCGCTTGAGGCATACCGCCGTGGAGGACACCGACACGTTTCATGGCAAGGAGCTAGATGCAGGGTCAACCTCGCGTGTCAGGAGAATGCTCAACAGAACTACTCACATTGTGGGCCGCATTCGAGTGGTCATAAACACCTCCAAAGAACGCTGTGGTGGCATCCTTTCCAATGAACTTGACAATCAAGTGAGGTCCACCAGGGTGCTCTTCAATGAATCCAGTAGCATCATGAATGAATCCGCTAATGAGAATCAATGGTCGCTTCTTCGACTGTTCCTGGACTAGAGACACGTCAGTCAAACCCTGACTTGGAAGAAGAAAAAAAAACGTACAGCTCTCCCACGAAATGACAGGCAAGTCGTTGCTATCCGATGGCCAAGCGAGCTTTTCCTGAGTGCGGCGCAACTTCTTGAGCTCCATGGTCAGCTGACCCTTGCGGACTTCGTTGTCGGGGAAGACCTTGAGGTGGCTCGCAAGACCGACAAACTTCATCGCGGAGATGAACCACTTGGTAGGGTCGTACTGGTACCACTTGATAGCATTCCGGTAGTCCATAGGGAACTGGTGGTGGAAGTTGTGGTAGCCCTCTCCAATAGTGACCAAGGCGGTGATCACATGGTCGCGAGGAGTGTGCTTGTCGTCAAAGGGCGATTCTCCGAGCCAGTGGGCAAGCGAGTTGACACAGAAAGTCGACTACAAAGGAAGAGTCAGAAAGACGCGTCAGGAGGAGTGAAAGGAGGAACATACATGGTGAACAAAGCACAACCTGAGGACGCCAGCATACACGTAGCCGCCCTGCGCGTCGTTCCAAAGCAACCAAGGGATAAGAGTAGGAACAGCGAAGGCCATGAGGAGGATCAACTCGATGTACCAGCGATGCTGCCACCTGACGACCTGGTTCTTGGAGAGGTCGCTAACATCAGCCACACCGGGCTTCCTCCGCGGCTTCAAGAGCATCCATCCCATGTGACTGTACCAGAAACCGTTGTGGGCATTGTAGGGGTCGAGCTCTGTGTCGGTGTACCTATGGTGGGCACGGTGACCACGACTCCACCACTTGATGGAGCCCTCGACGGCGCCAGCTCCGAGCAGGGCAAGGAGATACTGCAAAGGGAGGCTCGCGTTGTAGGAGCGATGGGCCCAAAGACGGTGGTATCCCGCCGTGATGCCGAGGCCGGTGCAGTAGTAGTAGAAGACGGCGAACAATGCAGTCTTCCACTGGAGAGGGGTGTAGATGGCGCCGACGAGGCCAACGACGGGGGTGACGAGGAGAATGACACAGTTGAGGTAGTTGAGCTCGGAGAAAAGGTTGCTCCAGGTCACGGGGGGCCGCGACTTTGTGGTCTTGAGGGTGTGCTGGACATAGTTGTCGGGGATGTTGAGGTCGGCGGGGACGACCTGCTCGACCTGGGCGTCTTGGGCGACGGTGCGCATGGTCGGGGGGAGGGGGGAGGAGGAGGGAGAGAAAGGTGGTGGAGGAGCGGAGTGCCAACCTGGCATTAATATATTTATTTTGCAAAGTTTTGGGGAGGGAGTGATGGACGGCATAGCCCCAGGAAATTGGATCAGCGCGCCTTCTGGCCACGTCTGGTCTCGAGTATGTTTTTCTGCATTACATTGGGGATTCTATCGTATTCACATGCATTAATTACTGGATGTTTATGTCCGAGCGGCACAGCGGGCACTTGGTCGTGTGGCTCGTGCTGAACCATTTGAACAGGCAGCCAGAGTGGAACCGGTTCCGACACGTCTTGCACGGCTTCCGAGGCAGCGTCCCGTCCGACGCACTGATAATCGAATAGCAGATCGCGCATTCCACCTGCCCCTCAAAGTGCAGCGTCACGTTCTTCTTGAACAGGCTCAGCCCATCCACAAGCCGTCCATTGTGTGTCCAGATCGTCTGCTGCACCGCCAGCACCCACGCTCGCCACCGCTTTTCGTCCACCCCGACCCGTTTCTCATCCCGCACCTCGATCCGGTGCAGCGGCCAGTCGGCGGGTATTTTCAGCTTTATCTCCAGCTGGTGCTCGTCCACCACATACGCAGCCACCACCTCGCTGTTGCCTCCAACCACCTTGACCGACATCCCTTCTCCCGACAGCTCTGCCATGCCCTCGGGTGATTTCAGATGCCCTAATTCCGCCCGGATAATGAGTGGAGAATAGTGCAGACTTGTCAGACTCGTAATCGCGTGGCTCAGCTGCCGGTCCTTGCACCCTAGCACCCATGCACCAATCAATGACGGCACGCTCACCAATGCCCGGAAGTACAGGTGCGCAGCAAGCGCTGGGGCAGACACAGGGTCATAATCTGCTTCTGCTCAGCAACCTTCCCCAAATCATTTTCAACCACTTACATGACACATAGAACTCGTCCACGGCACACAGCTCGACCTTGACCGCCTTGTTCAGCCCCCCATCTAGCCTCAGTAGATGGATGATCGCCGGGAGCAGTCGAGATCCCACCAGGTCCAGATTCCGGAGTTGTTCGATATACATCGACTTGACTTTGAACGACTGGGGAGACCTCCGTCAGCCTAGCTCGTGATGCGGGAAGGGTATCATTACTCACCGCGTCCTTGAACAAGTCAAACACCAACATCCATCCCAGCATCCACCCGAACAGATCATGCTCCTCATCGCGTTCAATGATGCTGAGCAACTCTTTGGGGAGCAAACTCGGGCCCTCATCCTTCTCCTCCTTCTCCTTCTTCTTTCGTCTTCTACCATCCTTCCTTCTCCCCTCCTTCTTCTTCTCCTCGACCGGCTCTGTAGGTTGTTCTTCCACCACAGGCGCAGGAACGCTTGGACTTTCTGCTTCCTCCGTCGTTGAAGGCGCCTCCAACTCGGCATCTCCTTCAGTGTTACCCATACTGCCGACGCCCACTTCGATGACGATCCACTCCGTCCTCTTCTCCGCCGCTTTCCTCAGCATTGCATAGCTCATTCTTTGTACTTCAACTGACGAGTCTGTTACCAAATGGCACATCTAAAACGAGTTGGCTTCCTTCACATCGCAGTATTCTGATAACTTACCTTGCCCAGCGTATCCTGGTCAATAAGCTCTCCAGGTAAACTCTGCACGATTGCCAGCACCAGCTCTCTGCACACCGAGCGAGGCATCGAGCTGGACTTGAGAGTAACCTCCTCGTCTTTTAAAGAGTCAAAATCCTCGCCTTGAAACGCGCGTAAGACCAAAACTCACCGTTCAGCAGCAGATCCCGTACATTCCCAAGCACGCCCATTCGCCTCTTATCCCACTCGGCCTTCAGTTGTTTATTCGTCTTGACCAGATCCTCCATCACGCGAACCAATCTCAGGGCGTGCGAAAGGCCTAGAAGTGTGCTTTCCTCGTCCAGCGTAGTGTTCTATCCGAAATGCTCAGCTGTCATAAGGAAGGGCGATGTAAAACCACCACTCACCTCGAGCACGGTCTCCAAAACATCCCACACAAAATCCCAATGCTTCCCAGGCACATTCTGCAAAATGGGAGCCAACCCAATGAACACAGCCAACATCGCACTCTCTAAATCCTCGCTTGGTCCTTCATCCTCGTCATCCTCCTCGCTGTCATCGTTGGAGGCCTTCTCCTGGCCTTCCACCCACTTTTGACACGCCTTCACAACATTCACAGCCCTCTGCACCGGGAGCATAATAACATCACTCCCGCCCCTCCTCGCAGCCTGCCCACCTTTCATCGTCGCCATCAACGTCTCTCCAACCCCATCATCCACCGCTGCATCCTCATTCGGCACGCACACTCCGAGGCTCCTTAAAAGCTCCAGCCCCTCAGAGTTGGCTCTATGCAGCGGCACACCAAGGAGCGAAGCAGCAAACTCGTTCCGCGCACGGTCAAATCTTGGCGAATCCAGCCCAAAGCTCGTAATCGTCGCTAGAACCGTGGAAGACACGAGTGGCGCGCTTCGCTCGACTTTACGCGCAAAGCCAACCCACTTTTCCACATCTTCTTGTTTCATCAGCCCCAGATGGTCGTCAGAGTTCGAGTCGTCAAACACGCGTTCCAGGACCCTGCGGAGAACTCGTGCGTTGAGGACGACAGAGTTCTTTAGAGCCCTCGCTCTCTCTTTCGTCGTCTGAACTGCAGTAGGGGTAGAGGCGGCCTTCAAATCCATCTCGCTCTGCACAGCCCTCCCGACAAGATCCAGCGTATAGTTCGCAAGCAGGTTCATCCTCGCATGGGGCGTCTTGCTGACACCTCCAACAATCTTCTCTCCAAAGGCTTGAGTCTCAGTCGCTCCTGGTCTGGTTGCAGGACTGCTAAGCGAATCCAAAACGAACCGCCTCCACGGTTCTCCACTTCCACCAGAAAGCACCACATACGCCGTGACTTGCTCAATCTTCGTGATCAGCTCTGCGAGACTCGGTACCTCTCCATTTCCATTCCCATTTCCGTTTTCCTCGAGCTCAACCCCCACAAGTAACGCCCTTTCACCAAACACCTTCTGTGCCCCTCCACGCTCGTTTGACGAAGATGGAGTGGAAATGCTCGGCACACAAATCATATCCCAAGCCGCCACTTCCAAAACCCCAAAATGCCTCAGAACATCCACACCCTCCCGCCTCTTAGCCCTCCCCCTATCTCCCGCAAACATCATCACAAGCGCACTCACACCCCTCGCGTACGCGCTATAGCCGTACCTGTCGTAGCCTTCTGTATCGTAGTAGTTCGTGCTATTTGAAGTAGAAGGCGGAACCGCGGGGGAGGAGATCTTGACCGCAGATGTATAAGGGTACGCAGAAGGAGGTGGGACAAGCGGGTCGAGGACGCCCATACTCGCATTGGCACTGAAACCAGGTAAGAGTTGGTCTTCGAGCATCGTGTCTAGCTCTTCGACGGTGGGTAAAAACTCGATCACCGTGTCCGTGCTAAACTCTGGGTGGGACGCAAAGAAGGATGAAGGTGAGTTGGCCGCAGAGGATGGTGAAGAGAGTAGAGAGAGAACAGTCTGAGGCCTACAACGACGTTAGCACAGAGAATCAATAAAGACGACTATTGACTCACAAAACCCTAGTCTTCGTCCCCAGAACCAAACCCTTCAACCGTTCCCTAACCTCTCTAAGCCCTCTCGACGCCCGACTCCTCCCAAGTTTCACCTCCACATCTCTTCTTCCTTCCTCCAGCGCGTCCTCAAACCACCTTTTCCACAACTCTGCAGCCAAAGCAAAACTCCTCTTATCGCTCTCGACTATGCCCTCGCATAAAGGCAAGAGATAGGCGAATAGAAAAGCTTCGGATGCGAGGTCATCCAAGACGGCTTGGTTCTTGAGCCTGCTTTTCAAGTCGCTGGAAGCGCTTATGACGTTATACGTTGAAACGACGAGATCGAAGAGAACTGCCAAGCCTATCCAAGGGATGCTTCCGCTACTGGGATCTTGGCTGAAGAAGGGATCCTCGAACGCCTTCTGGATTTCGCCAACGAGCGAGGTGCAAAGCGTATCAAAAAGCGCGAGGAACGCTGTAGACGACACGAAATATTCTGCAGACCCCAAAAATCAGCTATCTCGCCACCACGAGAAACAAAGACGCATACCATGGTGCACCAACAATCCCTTCACACCACCATCGCCACCTTGCAAGTTGACGATCTGCGCTATACTCTTTCCGATAAACCCATCCAGAACCCCTTCCTCCCCTTCCCCAGATGCCTTGTAGATTTTCAGACACTCTGGCAACTTTCCACTTTGCGCCGCAGATACAAGTACACCCACCAGGCCCTCTTCCTCCCCTGATTCCGCTAGAGAGCTCAACACCTTGAGCCAAGCTTTTCTCAGAGTTCCTTCAGCAGCACCTCGGGACCCCAGGATCGACAAGAAAACTCCAGAATCCGCTTTCAACATCTCGTGCGCTCGGGTGGACACTAGTTCGTCCAACTTATCCGTAAATGCTTTTTGGTTGGCCGAAAGGAATAACTGGTCTTGGAATGTTTCGAGGAGAGAAGAGAGGAGCTGTTGGGTTTGTTTCGACTGAGGCTCTTGTGGGGCGAGCGAAGAAATATATCCGTCTAGCGCTTTCTCTGCTAGATGTGATACTACCACGTCGAGCTTCGCCGGGAAAGGTGATGATTCAGCCTCGTCTCGAAGCTCTTTGACAAGCCTCGAAACAACAGCCGGATAACCAAACGCATGTTCTGACACCAAGGTGCTGAGCAACGTCCACGCCCTTTCCGCCAGACCTATATGCGCACATTAGTCAGTCACTCAGTCGACCCAAGACGACTCACCATTATCGACCTCCCCAAGTGCACTAATGTTCTTCACCAAACAACCCGCCACCGCCTTCTCCTCCACTTTCAACCTACCCTCTACCACTACCTCTCTCCAAATCCTCCCAACCTGCTCTTCCACCAGCTTTTCCGCAAATGCATCCGAATCAACGTTAGTGTCAGCGTTCGAAAGCTTGCTGAGGACCTCTGGAGTTGTTGAAGGCGATCGCAGCCTTTTGATGATGAGAACCATACATTCGAGGAGGGACGACAAGAAAGCCGCGGACGATACAGCCCGATTGAGCGAGCTCAACGCTCGTCCGTCGAGTGCGGCCCAGAAAGAAGTAAAGAGGTCGTCAATCGGAGTCGTGCTCGAAGTCGCTATAACCTAATAAACACCATCGTAATTCATTCAGATAGAGAATCAGAGCGGACTCACAGTGGACGGAATAGTGGACAACACGACTACAACAGTCGGGTAGCCCTGCACGGGAGAGCCACTACACCCTAGTTGGAGGAACTGCAGGAATTCTTGGTACGCTGCCGACACTCCAGTGGGTTTCGATTTCACATCTTCATCATCCTCATTCTCCGAATCGTTATCCTCGTCGTCTTCTTGACTTGCTTTGAGCTCCAACTCCCATGAATTTGGAAACTCTTTAAGGAAGAGGAGTAGAGGATACCACAGAGCCGATTGGACGTTGGAGTCTGTTTCGATGAAGGCAGAGCGCAAGACGCCTCTTGAGAGTTCAGGCGCCACACTCTCGAGTGCGCCTACATACGTCAGCAAGGTATTCAGAACAGTCCGCCTGTACACACCTTTTCTCGTCGAAAGCAGCCCTAATACTAAACCCCACATATTCTTCCTCACAGCCGGCTGTGCGTACCCGAAGCACTCTAAAGAGTCGATCCAGGGTACGGTCTGCTTCGACTGAAGCGAGGTCAAGAATGCCGGATTTGCAAAGAGGGTAAGCAAGCTTTCCGGGACGTCTTTCACGGATTCTGTCTACCGATCAGCTTTCCCCGCACCGTTAAATCAGAACGAGTACGCACCTAGAATCCATTTAATAGCACCCAGAGCTCCAAACCTCAGCCTGGCCTTGCGATCCTGTTCATTCTCCTCCAAATTCTCCTCCAGCTTGTTCCTTAACATGGACTCTGGATTATCTTTGCGTTGAATAGCGGGTGTGGACCTTCCTGATCCCTTCCTCGAGCCCGGATGAGAAGGTCCGGGGGTCACAGAAGGCTGCACGGGGTTTAGATACGCGTATACGGCTGCTGGATCCAATGAAGTCCTCTGGACAAACTCGACCAGGGCAGCTCTTGAAGCCTCGGAGGACTCCAACTCTGACTGAGCTTCGTTCCACGACTTTAGCGCGGTAGTAGCCACCGCCTTGTCGACATCGTGGGCCGCGATGCACCACGATCCGAGCAGACTCTCGACTTGGGAGGTATCCGCGGTTTCTCGGAGGAAGAAGAATATCTGTTCGCGCACAGAGGGAATGTGGAGGAGGGATAAATGGAGGGATGCAGTTAATGCTCGGACTCTGCGGGAGGAATGGAAGAAGAGTGCAGAGACATGGTGAAGCTAGATCGAACGCGAGGTCAGGGCCACATGAGAGGGGAAACGAGCAACAACGCACCCACACAGGCAGCATCTCGACCAAGGTATACTCGAGCACCTCATCCTCTCTATCCCTGAGGGCCTTGTCCACCCATCCGGTCTGCAGCTCCTCCAAGGCCCTGATCTTGGTCACCTCTGCCTTTTTATTGAAACTCCTGAGGACAATGAGCAATTCTGCTGGCAAACTATGTGCCAGGCCGGTGGTTTCGAGCGGGTCAGGCTGGACGGGGGGAGGCTTGACGGGAGGGATGTATATCTTCTGCCTCGGCTCCGCCTTCTTTCCCCTCTCCTTCTTCCCCTTCTTTGTCTTTGGCACGGGCTCCTCAGGAGGAGGTGCGTTCTTCTTTGCATGCTTTTTGCGAGTTGCGGCGGTCGCAGAGGACTTTCCGTGACCGCCTTTGCCCATGTCGAAGGAGAGATGATGATGAAATCCGAGTCAAGCTGAATGATATCAGTGTCTGTGGCTGTGTCCTTATCCCCTTCTTCTTCTCCTCCCTCACCACATTGAGACGCGATGCCAGGGCCAGGAAACCGCGCAAAGGCTGCAAAGGCCAGGAAAAACAAGTCTGCTGCGGCACCAGCCAGACCTCGAGATCCATACCTCGCCGATGTAGACGACGCCGATGGTTGGACCCCTATCGTCAACATCCTCTGCAGCTGTTTCGAGCTGCCAGGTGCGTGAATACGCTACCAGTCAGCCAAAATCTAACCTCCATCAGACTTGACCACCAGGAAAGGCTTGAAAAAAGTCCACGCGAATTTTGACGCGATTTACAGAAAGCTCGATACCGCGTACCAAAAGAACCCGGATAATGAGCGCGTCCGCGGCGGTATCGTTGGCATCTACGCCAAAATGTGCGTCGACTCTCTGCTCAGGGACAAGCTTTATGATAAAGGTACTTTTCTTCATTTTCTCCTGGCCATACATTGAATTTTTCCAGGTCTTCTGGACAAGCTCTTCCCTCTGCTTCAAGTCGACTCAACGCGCTACATGGCTCTACGCGCCCTGACCACCATAACCCACCACGGCGGCTCCACCACCCGCTCCTCCATCGCCGCTCGCTCCTCTTCTCTCACCTCCCTGGTCGACGCCTACCCCTCCGACCCCCTCGTCTGTGACCTCGTCACCTCCGTTTTGAGCCATTCCGTTCTAGCTTTGACCGAGGGCCCAGAAGGCTCCCCTGCCTACCCCCAGATCCTCGCTAAAATAGACATGGTAAAGGTCCTTCAGACGGTAATGCACTGTATGACCCAGCCCTTTTCTACCCGCTCCACAATCGACCACGGCACCGAGCTCCTCGCCTCCTCCACCCTCCACGCGACCCTCGCACACCGCGCCGTCCCCCAGACCGCTGCCTGGCTCGTCGCGGGTCTGCGCTCTCCCGACTGGTGCACCCGATGTCTCTCTTTGGGTGGCCTCTTCCGCCTCCACAAACTTGGTGCAGAGGAAGATCTAAGAGCTATAGACCCTCAGAGACTCATCGGAGCCATCATGTCCATCCCCGACGAACTAAAAGACGTCATGATGGATTACGGTCTCATGAACTGCGACCTCTACAAAACCATGCAATGCACCCGTGACTTTCAAAAAGCCATCATGCAAGTCCCGCAAGACCGGGACATGTACGCCTTTGGCATGAAACTCTACAACCTGATCCTCACTACCGAGTTCTCCATCTCGGACGGTTACTACGAAACCATAAACGAACGAACAGGCAAACGCGAAATCCTCGATGTCGGAGTCCCCTTCAAAAGGTACTCGGACGCCTTACCCCTCTGCGCCAAAGTCATCCGCGAAAAGCACTCTTCTGCCAGTGCCAAGGGTAACGCAAAACAGGACCAAGCAGCGTTAGACGCTGCCAACGTCCTGGAACTCAAACACAAGATAATGACGCGCCAACTCCCCCTCGCGTCCACCATCGCCAACGCCGCGCTTGCCTCCAACCCCAACTTCCCTTACTACTACTACGCCATCTCGCTCTGTGCGGATCACTCCTCCGGCTTACGCGCCTCCAAAAAAGGCCTCAAATGCCCCAGCATCAACAGCAGCCCCTTTGTCAAGTTCCAGTTGATGCAAAGGGCGGTTGAGCATGCAGGGGAAATGGGGTTGGATGTGTTGGCAGGGATGCCAGAAAAAGGTGAACGCAAATGGGAGGAAGGTATCGCCTTTTTGGTCAGCGCTCTCGAGGATGCAAAGACCTTTATCGAAGAAGCGCCTCCTGATAATCGGTACATGAAAAACGTGTGCTATTGGTACGTGCTTTTGACGATCGTTATTTCGGAGAACATCAGCAGCGATCTCCGCGAAGTGAAGGTGAGTTTCCATCCTCACACCCATCCGATGAGATATGAACGTATTATGCCCAACAGAAAGGCCTCGACCGACTCAAAATAGCCGATAAATTCAGCACTATAATCGACACTAAACCACCTCGCACGATGCTCCGCCAAACCCAAGCAACCGTCGTTTCACTCTTCTCTTCTTCCATCGCGAAATACTCTGCATTCTTCGAATGCGGCAAGACAGTACAGCCGTCTGTTGAATCAGAAGCCGACCAAAAGGTCAAAGACGACTTGGCGGCATGGCTAGACAACATGCACTTGGAAGAAGGAGAGAAAGAACCGGACGTGGCGCATGTTCACCCCAGGATTAGTTCCAACCAGGTCGATTTGTATCGGTGCTCGCATTGCGGGAATCCAAGTGCTGCTTTGCGGAAATGTACGTCCTCCCCTCCTGTCTGCCTGTCTGCCACCCGAGACTCACCACTCCTTACCCAGGCTCTGGATGCGAGAAAGCTCGGTACGTATCCCTCCCCACGCTTGCCCTCGGTAGCACAAGATTCTAACGATTGATCTGCCGTTTATAGATACTGCGACGTTACTTGCCAGAAAACACATTGGTCCAACCACAAGAAGCACTGCAACCGTAAATGATCGTGCTTGGGGCGTTGGACGTTCAAGACCTTTCTTGATTTTCTTGGTGCAGACATGCAAAGATGACGGACTCTGATATAGGGCGTGCCGAGTACACCCACCCTTGGACGTTGTCAAATTGCCGTTCACATACGATACCCTCTTCTTGGAACGCCAGACCCCTGTCTCAATTTGCTCGCGGGATTTGACTCAAGCGCATGCCGCTGATTTCTGAAAGCAGGGATCATGATATGATCACCTCGTGTATTTCATGTTAGAATACAGTCCTTCGCGGGCCCGCCAATTGTAGCTTAGCGGCTCCGCTGTAGGTGCTTTGTGTGCTCTGAACTATATGTGTACATGTACTATGCTGTCCACCGGTCTCATCGCTCGTCCGACGTTGGAGACGGTGGAAAATGTATCTGCCTGTCTTATCGCCCACTTCATAATGAGATCAACGAACGTGCTTGGGGAGCACAAGAGACTATTTCGCGTACCTGTCGTACGCCCCCTGGTCCAGAATCATGAACGCTCTTCCACACCTCAAGCTCAAGCGAGGATTGGCGAGAGATTTCATTTTCCATCTCGTACGGCGACTTTGTGATTCGCCGAGATTCGCCGACTCCGGTGGAGGCGCGCTTTGTCAGTTGGTGTCCATCAAGGCAACAAATTGACGGGATCAAAAGTGCAGGGTTCTCACTGAATTCACTGGACCAAGCTTCGTCCACAGACAAGTCCTATTCGAAATACCTGTGGAGTTTGTAGTGACAGAACCATTTCACTACTGACATCCTTCACTTGCGGAAAAAATAGATAGATAGATGGGTACCACCCACGGGTCGACACCTCCACCATCATCTCTCGCCCTTGATACCATATTGCCTGCGCCCCTTTCTTCTGATGATTTGACAGATCGAGAATCCTCCTTACGGTAACCTATCGCTCCCATACCCTAGTCATCAAGGGTACGGTGGGAAGAAGATCTCGCCGACCCGCTAAAAACTACTCTGTTCCTTCTGTCATTTTTCTTCTTCCCTTTCCACGTTCAAGTGCTAACCTCACTTCACTAGCTGCTACGGTCTGCAAGGGGCGCTGCTATTAGCGCGCGCGCCTTGTTGAGTGAGTCTTCCAGGCAAGGGGACCTGCTCCCTTGTCTAGCAGTGTCTTGCGCTAGGCACCCTCAGCGTCCGTAGGCGATGCTTCTACCCCTAGGCGTCAAGATTCTTTGGTTTGCCCTTTCCCTCACAGGTGCGTTTACAACCCCCGTCACACGCTCATCAATTTCTCAAAATTAAAAATCACACACATACATACACACCTGCTAGGCCTTGCTGGATGTTGGGTCGTCTCCTTGGCCTTGGGACGCACCATCGGCTCGCTATGGGCTCCGATTGTCTACTGCGTAGGGTGCTCAGTGCTTGAGGGAATTTTCTGCCTCGGTAAGTCTACCTTCCATCTCTCGTCAGTTGTGGTTACCTTGCCATTGGCACAACCTCCTCCTTGGACTGGACCTCCTTGACGATGAAACCTTTTTGACCCCAGGTATGGTGTGGAAGATGGATCCTTACGCTATGCCGGGTCGGTTCTGCATTGGTGAGTACATTGTCCCATTTTACATAGTACGAATTTAACATTCTGCCATGTCGTTATCAGCGCAATCCGTCTCGATAGCACTTGGGACGTTCATCATGACCGGCATAGTCTGTACGTTCTCGTACATGACGAACCAGATCGTTCTCAAGCCCAAGACGTGGGCAAACTGTAGGCATAGGTAGGTCTTCCTTACGCCCTCTTCTCTCTCAAGCGAAGGGACCAGTGTGAACGACCCTTATCTCGTAGTGCCTTCGCCTGGAGACGCATCTACGCTCTGCCCACCGTCTTATTCCCAGTGGCAGCCCTTGCCGCACATGTAGCTCTTGTGGTCAAGCTCAGAGCCGTCCAACCAGCCACCGAGTTTTACTGCGACTCTTCCAGTCCTCAGTGGTGCGTTCGTAACCAAACTCGAAAGTGTCCTTGTATTCTGATAAGCCATTGCGGTGCCAGGGTCCGCTTCCTAAGCTACGCAGGTACACCCCTCCTCCTCTCGCTCCCCGCCCTTTTCCTCTCCATCAAGACCGTCCTCAGTGTAAACGCCACGAACCGGCACATCGCACGAGCACGTACTTCTGAGATTGACATGGACCCTCCCAATTCGTCCTCGTACTACTCCTCCGACTCCTACCCCGGCGACATGGGCGACATGTACACCAACCTTCGCCCAAAGAAGTCGAAGAGATTCTCTCTCAAACGCACCTTCTCCCGAAGCAAAAAGGGAGTCGGGATGTCCGCTAAGATTAAAGAGAAAGCTTCATTCGACTCGGACGATATCGATGCCCAGCTGAAGAGCCATACCACCTCCTCGTCACCCGCCGAGTCTCTACGGTTCACGACGGCCCCGACACCAAGGTCTAGTCGTGCCAAGGAGGCCAGCAGCGACGTCGTGGCAACCACCACCACGACACCCGGAGTGACGGCTGGACCTGGACCTCAGGGCACAGTTGTCAAAAGCCCTGCAGCGGTGCACTTCCACATCCCCATCAAGCCACCTGGGCAGGTGCCGACGCCACCATCAAGGGATGTGAGTGAGAGCAGACCAAGTGAGAGCAGAACAGGTGGTGGAAGCGGGCCCCGTCCTGGGTGCGTATCACCATCCTCCGTCTTATCATCCGACAGCGAAGCTGCCTCTTCCTCCGGGGCCTCCTCTCCCCCGCTCACTGCCTCCAACCCACCTCTCCTTCTCGATTCCAACGCCACGATCGCAGAGGTGCACCGAGATCCTTCGTCTCTATCTCTGGATTTGAAAGCTGCCACGTACCCACCTTCGTCAAATGGCTTCTACAGCGAAAAGCAGGCCAACATCATGGGTGCTACCGTTGCGACGAACCCCACCAAAGACGACAGCTGGAGAAGCGTGATGGAACTTACCAACGGGTCGGAAGAAATCCAAGCTCGTCGGGTCGAGTGGCATGTTAACCCGCATGGGTCCAGTGATACCAAAGGCATCATTGAACATTGCACTACAACCGAGGAAGAGGATTTCGAGGAGGACGGGGAGGACGGGATGATGAAGGACGACGATACCTTGTCGGAGGAGCTGTACGCCGCGGGGAGCAGGACGCTACCCAAGATTCGGACACATACAAAGCATTTTACCAACTATAGTGCGTATTGTTCTGTTCGCTTCATCTTCACTCTCGCTGACTGACGCGACCTCTCCCAAACTCCTCTATCGTTCCGTCTTTGTGACATGGCATGATCGATATCACCCACCTGACTGTCAAACTGCCAATTCTGCGCCGTAGTTCTCCCGGGTGGGCCGACGAGGAGCAAACGGGCACCACCACCTTATCTCTCCAGTACGATATGGAGGATCATCCTGTTCCAAATGTGCGTTCGTCTGCTCTCTTCCTGCCCTACAGACCAGCTGATCCCCTATCTCAACAACAGCACTTTCGTTTTCGTCCAAATCCTGGGCAGCCTTTCGACCTTGATAGACGTTGCACGTCAATCCACCCCCACTCCTCTGGGAACACATCATTTTGCGATGCTGTTCTTTGCTTGGGGGCCGGTTTTTTTCTTTGGTAAGTATACGTCTGTTCGTTCGTCAACCCCTTCCACTCCATAGACTGGATGGGGGATGGTGGCACTTTGGATTGTTGGAGCTGATTTTTACCTTCTTCGCTCCTCTCTCGCACCCGTATCAATCAATCCTTTCGGCCTTCCCCCACCCCCACACTCACAGGTTCGCAGAGTCATATTCGCCAAAATATAACTCTCAGACGATATTGGAAGCGTGCAAAGTCATGAGATCGATTAGAGCTCGCCACGCCGCCTTCATTCCAGTTCTTCATTTTTATGTGGTCTCTCGGATATTTCTTAACATAAACCCCACTTTGCTTTTCCGACCGATTCACCCATCCACCCACTCATCATATGTACCACTAGCCATTAATTCAATTCAAACCAATCAGTGTTCAATGTTTCAGTTAAACTTCGCGTTGTTAAAGCGCCATGCACCCTGGACCTCTTCGTTTCACCGCCTTGGATTGAATTGGAAGCTTTCGTTCCATTGATTGGGATACTTAGATAGATAGATAGATCCATGACGCCAGTCAGTCGAAACCGAGGGCATAAAGTCACCAGTACGATAACATCAATAGATTGGATGCATCACCAATTCCATCCTTGTACTACACTACATAGATAGATAATCTGGATCGTGATATCAGTCAGTGGGGCGGCGTCATATGGATTTTTGAAAACGGGTATAGCGGTGACTCACGAAAGAAGTGTTTGACGGTCATGATTCAAATATAATCACAGCCCTCTCCTCGTCACAAAGCTTTCTAGATCATGCGATGTGGCAACGGCCAAAACGAACTTTCGATTTCCATCAGTTACTGCATGCGAAAGGCGTTGTTCATCCAGCAGTAAAATGAAAGAAGTAAGGAGTAAGAAGGAAGGGTGGGAGGTCAACCATCTTGATCAAACACGAGGAAACACACAAGAAGCCCACCTAGCGCAAAGATATTCGCCTTCAGAAACTCTTCCAGATCCGAAAGCGGCGACATTGGAGTGATAAGGGTATACGGCAGATTCGAAGTACGCTTGAATTTCGTCATGTACTGGCTGACTTTATCGTCCTAGACGTTCGGAAATGCGCAGCATTATCGAAGGAGGAGACACAGGGTAACAAAGCGTGAATCAGAACAAGAAGAAGCGTGGAGCAAGTACGAAAGCCGAATGATCACTCACTGGACTGGCCTGACCGGCTTCCCACTTCTGCTTCAACTTTGCAACGTCGAGATATCCCAGAGGTCTTCTAGTGCGGTCAAGAACACTGTTGCCCAACGAAATAACGAAAGAAAGGTGGGTTCTCTGTCGTCAACTTCCGCTCAAGCAGCTGGCTGGCTGGTTGGAGAAAGACTAACGGTATATGGGAATAATCCCTCTCATACGCCATTTCAATTGCTCTCGATATCGACTCCCCCGAGGGCAAACAGAAGGCGGGTGGCAATTGCATGTCCTATGTAATTCACAATGCACTTGAGTTAACAGCAGTGTGAGTGATGACTCGAGCGCACCTCAACCACCGCTCCTCGATACTTGTCATCTCCAGACAAGGGGCCCGTGGGGAGCAACGTGGTGGTTGTGGACGTTGAGGCTGTCGTCGAGCTCATTTTGAAGCTGGGTTGTACGGAGGTGGAAGATAATCACAAAACCATCAACTGGCACAAGGACCAGCGGCGGAGACATGGGGTTAGGGTTTTTTCCAGAGTGTCGTCATTGAGAGCAACCCGAGCATCTTCGCACACAAGAATGACTTGTAGTCTCATGCCACAATCCGCTGTTTGCGTCAAGTCCTGCTGATTATATCGTACACAACTAGAATACACTACTATACTGAACAAATGAATCTATGAGTATTAAATTAATGATAGCCATTGACGACGGCCTGCCGTCGAGGAGCCGCAACAGAGTCAAAGATGAACGAATCAGCATCAGAGTCAGAATCAGATCCACCACCACCACCATCTTCGTCAGAGTCGTACTCATGCATATGAGAATGAGAAAGGTTAGGCATCTCCCCATCCCCGTCACCAATACCACCACCAATTCGGAACACATCAATGAACGGCGTTTGTGGAATGTCAGGCGCAGTCGACTTGGCCAGAATCGCTGCAACCCGTGCCTCTAGTCTTCGCGTAGGTATAGGCACAACGCCAGGGGCTACTCGCCTCGGCGTGTGCTGCTGGAGATCGTTAACCTGGAAGATGGCGTCCAAGTTCTGGAAGTTGCGTGCATACGCATCACCGTTTGGATCATTTGCGGTTGGAGTCTTGATCGATGCTAGTGCCTCCACTTCTGGTTCGAAGTCAATACGCGAAGGTCGTGTGGGGACAGAGCAGGTGTCGAACACAGCGATAACGTTCCCTCTACAAGCCTCTCGTAGCGCATCGGCCTGCGCAATTGACCACCCCGATTCCTCAGGTGCCCCAAAGACAATTGTGACAGAATCGGGGTCAGCCGTCTTGAGCATATTCGGAATCTGCATGCTCATCCGCAACACGTGTTTCGCAGCAGGGCCTCCAAACATCGAGATTGGCTCTTCCAGAACTTCCAGAGCTTGAGGCGCCAAGTCCGTCTCGAGGAGTCGGAGGAGAGGCATCAGCAACTCTGACCCCAGAAGCTCTACAGGATTCCGCGTCTCCCGGTGCTGGAACAGCACTTTGACCACCTGCATCGCATGTATCCTCAACCATCTCTCGGCGTTGAGCACCAGCCCGAGCAGCTGCGTGACGATTTCCGTCCAGTGCCTCGCTCCGTAATGTTCCCTCAACGTCGAGACAGACTGCCTCAGGAAGTCGTCCTTTGTTCTGAACGCGTTCTTCGAAAACGACGTCATGATACGCTGGATGCTGGTCTTCCCTTCCTGAGTTGCGAGCTGCGCAAGACGTTCTGCGAAGCTGGATAACGATGAATCGCCCCTTTCCATCGCGTTCAAACACCATGGCAGGGAAACGGTGTAGAGATCGCGTAAACGGCCTTCTGAAGGGTCTATGAAATGCGTGTCTTGGATCTTGGCGAGTGTTTGGAGGATGTTCATAGTCTTGGCAGCGGTGACGGACGATCGGAGGCCCTTGAGCAGCGTAGGCTGGAGGCACTGAGGACCCTTCCATTCCAAAGGCATCTGGGAATGTAGGGATTCTGCTGTTGCTGGGTCGTCGAGGTCCATCTTCGAGAGAAGCGTCTGAAGAAGATCCAGGCACTGCAAGAACTCCGACTCTACCGTTGTAGAGAGGCAGGCTGCAATGCACCAGAACACTTGAGGGAAGAGAACTTTGTCCTTGTCTTGGGCACCGATGACTGCATGGAGGGTCGAGAATATTTCGGAAGTGAAATGCTGGATGTTCGGATCGGCTGAGGATACTGTATTTGAGAGTCTTCCGAGGAGCAGCGCAAAGTCAACCTTCTTCACCCTCGGCATCAACGCTCTGAAGATTTGTAAAGAGCGGAATGCCGTGGCACGAATAGAGCATGATGTGCCCCATTCCAGGGCTAACGATCCCCACTGGCTGGCAAGCGACGGCACCAGCGGGTCCAGGAACTCAATGACCTTCTGACACAACCACTTCATCTTCGGCTCCACCTCCTCACTCGTATCATCCTCCTTCCAATAATACTCCTCGATCTCCTTCTCCAGGCTCGCAATCCTCTCCTTTACCACCCCCCTCTTCTTCTTTTCTTGTGGCGGTTGAGGTAGTTCATCGTACCCTGGGGTCCAAGCACGTAGAAGCTGGAAAACCATACTCCTCGCCCTCGACCTCACAAATGGCACACGATGATCGAGGTGGGTGAAGATGACATGCAGCAAGACCGGCAGCTGCGCTTTCATCTCCCATTGCCTCTGCAGCGAAACATCTGTCAAGAACAACCAAGCAAACTGTGCCGACCCCAACGTCAACCTAGGCTGCTCTGCGAAAAGCGTGTCCAACTCTTCCCATAGCTCCATATCCTCCGCCTCTGGGAATGCCAGTTTATGGTCGATCACAGGGAGCATCCTGACTGGCTCGATCACCGAACACAACTCCTCATAGATCTCCCGTCCCACGGGTGTTTGGCAGAGACATGCAACAATGTTGGCTGCACAAGCGATATAGATGGTGTTTCCAACCTTGTGGCACTGTTCGAGGAGGAACCGGACGGTGGCGTGGCCATTGGACTGGTGCGGCGATTCGACGAGCTTCGTCCACAAAATGAGGATCTGCTCCGAATGACTGGAGCTGTATCGTAAGCTCATGGACATGAGGTGGTACAAACAGTTGAGCCCATCGTTGGATAGCTGAGTGCGGTCGTCGGTCATGAGATTGATATTCGGGATCCAAAATTCGATGCTTTGCAGAAGGAGGAGGATGGTATTGGTCTCGGAGGTTTCAGCGGGTAAGGAAGGAAGCCAATATCCCAGCCGAACGAGCATTTTTGTAGCTTGCTCTGGGTGTTCCCCCGCCAAGAAATCGGAGACGAGGCGGTGTGCATGGATGTATGTCCCGGGGGCATTGCTGGCAACGGCGGCTTCGAAATTGGACATCGTAAGGAGACCAGAAGATTGCTGGTGGATGGTTTCAAGCAGGTTGAAAGCCATGGAGCGGATCTTCACAGATGGGTGGCGCAGGTTCGTCAGGCCGAGGCAGACCACCTGTTCAAAAGTGAAGCGGCGTGTGCCTTCGCAAAGAACTTCAACAACAACTTCGAACAAGCGTTCGTTGACTGTGTCCAATTTGTCAGAGACGACCGCGGCCCGATTCAGAGTTTCGCCTGGAAGCTCAGGATCCATCTTGGTGTGCAGTAAGAGTGATCTGAGACCCTTCCTACGAGTGATAGGCAGTATCAGCAACGATTAAAACAGCAGAGGCAAGTGGATCTCACTTTGCTTTGGCCTGGAAATTCTTCTGCGAAGAGCCGAGGATGGCAGTCATCCGCTGGAGCACTTGGATCGCCGTCAGCGGCCGCGTAAGCTCCGGGGACTGGCGCTCGGTCGGAGACCCAGATGGCGGCCCAGCTTCCGAAGGAAAGTACGCCTTTTGCTAATAAGAAAGTCGACCATTCAGCATTTTAGGAGACCCAATGAAGGCACCACTCACACAGAGGGATGTTAGAGCCCCAATAGCCGCATATGACAACATCGACGCCTCCGACTTGAATTTGTCCACAGCCTCCGCGACCTCTTCCTGGTTCTCAGCAGACGCAGTAGTATTCCTGATCATCGCCTCGGTCCTCCTCCTGGCCATCTCGCCCTGTGGCCCCACCTGACACCACTCCTCACACAATCTATACAGCGACAGGTGCATGAACTTTGGAATGAACCTATCCGACCCCTCCAACGACGCCAACCCATCAAAAAGCCTCTCCACCGTCCCACAAAAGTATCTCCGTAGTCGTTGAAGTGTAGGATTCTCTTTGCTTTCGGGGCTGCTAAGGAACGTTTGGGTGTTTCGAACGAATTTGAGGACATTGGCCAGCGCAGCTTGGCGTCCAGGTCCTGTCAAGCCTTTATGTTGCAGATAATGCGCTGTCAGGCAATAGATTCTGGCAACGGCCGAATGCAACCGTTCCTGCCTTCGAATGCGCTCAAGCTGCTGGACGCTTGTCCCCATCCCAGGCATCCGGTTCCTAGGGTCTTCAGAGAGCATATGCGGTGCAGACCTCGATCGTGGGTCATCATACACTCGGCGTCCAGCGAGAAGGTCGAGGTCCCCAAGGAGTTGCGGGTAGACGTTCGCAGGGAACGCGCTGATGCACTGCACACCAGCGTCGCGGAAAGATGTGTGCTCCGAGTCCAGGAACGGTGTGAGATAATGGAAGAGACCTCTACTCGTCGACAAGCGCTCTCGTTCAAAGTTGACGTCCGAAGGGGCCCTGTTATGCTGCTCTCTCCCTAGTGCAGGTGTGAATGCAGTCGAACAGAGGATCTTGACCCACATATGCCATTGATCGACGAGATGACGATTATCCCGATGTGGCCGACTCCCATCTGACCCGCTCCTTGCACCGGCGAGAGATGCAGGCACCCGTGTGCTCAGACCTGCCAGGTGGGAGATGACAGGATGGTACCGAGACACGGCGGCGATGACAACTTCCCTGAACAACCCCAACGTCCCATCCGACTGATCCATGCATGCCTTGAGGAACGAGGGATAGATATATCTCCACAGCTGAGGATCCTTATCCGCATTACTATCCGCAATCCTCAACAACAACCCCTCCTTCTTCAACTGCCTCCACTGCTCCAACCTCAACAATTGCGACCGATCCAACATGTTGTCAAAGCCCGTAAGGAACGACATATCCTCGCCTTTCCCATGAAGCTGGTTGACGAAATGCATGTGTCCCGGACCGATAGAAATATTGAGCGTCTGAATATGGTTCGCCAACAGGCCAAGCAGCCTCACAGCCCTAATCCCCGCCGAATGCGCGGTAAGCATCTCATGACTGAGCAAAAACAACCCCGCCGCCTCCACATCATCGCACTTGCTCAACACCACCTCCTTCTCCTCCTCAAACGTCTCCTTCGGCATCTCCATCACCTTCCTCAACCACGTCTCCACAATTTCCACCCAAAGATTCACAAGGAACCCCGCCTCCACATAGAGTTTGTGCCCTGCAACACCCGCCGCCATCTCCTGCTGCATCACCCGTTGGGGACTGAACAAAAAGCTCGTAAACCTCGCCACAACCGTCAACGCATCATTCCCATCCTCCATAAACCTCTTCAACGCCTGCACCGCCGTCTCCGAAAGCCCCACATCCACATGCACAACCCCCCTCAACAGCAAATCCACCGCATCCGCCACCAAAATCGACGACAAGCACCTCGGCCAGCTCTGGAAACACGTCCCCAACAGGCTGATGAACGGAACACTCTGGCTAGGGTAAGCCACCGTCGCCCCGCTTGGATGCCGCCTAATGATGAAATTATCCCGCTCTTCGTACCCCACATTCAATCGTGCAGCCGACCAGCGTTCATCAAACACCGACATGTCGCCGACTTGGGCTGCACAGTAGTTCGTAATCGCCGCCAACGTGGATCCACACCTCTCTAGCAAATCCTTGATCTGGCCTTTGGCTAGGAGCGCTGGAGGGAGGTACGCCGACGAGGTAGGGTAATCCTCTCGGGGGACCGGAACGTAGAAATCGCTGGAGGAAGGCCACGAAGGCATCATCTGCTCCCTCTCCAACATACTAAGCGTCAACAAAATCGCATTCACAGCGATCGCCGTGCGCTCAGGCGCCAGTGCACTCGCAATATTGCCCGTAGTCTTTTGGAGCGACGCAATCGTCGGTTCCTGCATCAGCTCCAAGCAAAAGTCCTTTCCATACTCGAAATGCCGGGAGAGGATGAAGTGGGCGATGTACGTGAGGAAGTCAATGTTTTCGTCGCTGGTGGTGACAGTGAGCCGATTGGGAGGGATAAAGTATTTGAGCATGGACTCGAGTTTGCTCATCGTCGTTGATGGGGTTTCTTGACAGCGGTAGAGATAGGTCCAAACTAGCCTGATCATGCCGTTCATGATAGGGAGGCGTGAAGGCTTATCCTAGTCAACAGCTCAGTACAGGAACTTTGGCTGTCATAGTAATCTCGCACCTTGAGCTTGGAAATCATTGAATCAAAGCAAGCCTGCCAGTGCTTCAAAAAGTACGTCTGGGGCCCAACACATAAGGACGTAATAGCCAGCGGATACGCGACTTGCCAGTAGCGCGGTTTCGACATCGTTTCCCGGGCTTTTGGATAGATCATCTCGATTGCCTTGGCCCATTGTGGAATGTTGGTCTCGGCTTGGGCAGTCTGGACTCTATGTTAGTCTATGGTGACCCGAAATGAAAAGATCGCGTACCTTTCCTATGGGGTGCAGTAACGAAAGGAGGGTTTCGGCAAAAGCAACTTTGAGACGTTGACCATGGGTGTTGACGTAGGTCTTGGACAACGACTCCATGAATTCTGCTCCTTCCTCAAAGGCTTCAGGTGGCCAGACCTTTCACTGAGTATGAGTTTGAGGTCCACAATTTGGGATCATTGGACTCACCTTGATTTGGATGTACCGCATCCCTCGTACGAGGTTCTCGAACTTGTTGTCCTGGTCTTTCGCGATATGGCCCAACGTAACCGGACCCAATTCTGCCAGAAACCGGTCCGTGACAGTAACGAAGCTACAAAGCAAAAATTTAGCACCCGTAACGACCAAAGAGAGCGAGCTCGCAACCTACCGAACTCGAGCCAGCTGACCAAGAAGGGAAGCATACAGCTCGGTATTAGATCGATGATTCAATGAGCTCAAATGCCTCGAATCTGGCCTCCTAAACTGCTCAAAGAACGACTCCTCGATGGTATACCCAAACGCATCACCCAGCGCGTCTTTAGCCATACTCTGCAAAACGCAAACCAGCGCCCGGCACATGATGTAGATGGACGCCATAGCCTTGCGCTCCCCAACCACGCCGCTATTGTCCGAATCATTCTGGGTCCTTCTCCATCTCATGACGGAATCAATCACAGGTTTCGCCTTCTTCTGGGCGATGATGGCAAGAGAATTTAATGTATCATCGAATTTGGGGTCCGCACCAGGGCCCATGGATCGTTCGAATGGAAGCTCCGGTTCGAGGGGCTGGCGCAGGTAGGACTCGATCATGCCTTCAGCCTGAGAGGCAAAGCGAATGAACACGGCGTGAAGGGCATAGTCTGAGGGGGTTTTAGGGTCCATGACAACCTTGTCATCATCGAAATAATCCTGAGGGGGCGTTTCGCTCCGGTAGGCTCCTGGAACACGAGGAACAGGCGGTGGTGAGAAGTAGCCATGGCCATAGTCGCTTCCTGTGTCCGACATATTGAAGATGGAGCCAGTATGTGAATGCTGCGACTTGGCTGGAATATGGCCTTTGGATTTAGCTTTGCTGCCGAAGCGGGCGTCTGTAGAGCCTGATGTGGATGGGCGTTGCATGAAGCCATTCGAGCGGGGAGTGGGAGAAGGAGCGTGCTGGTGTAGGGAAGAAGTCGAGCGGTTAAAGGGATTTTTGAGAACACCAGGATAAGGCTGATCTAGCTGAGGCACTGGGGGAGCATCGTTGTTGCTGATTTTGCCTGTTTTGAAGGCATTGCGAATGGAAGCAAAGGAAGGTTTCTTTGTAAAGCCAGAGTTTCCAGTGGCTATTGAAGACTGTGAAGAATGACCGAAAGGAGTGGGTGGTTTTGCGGTGAATCGAGTTGTGGCAGAATTCGCAGAGTCTATGGATGCAGACGAGTCTCCGCGCGAGTGGTGGAAGAAACTTCTCTCCCCAAAGCCTGCTAGTGGAGTGGTCGTTCCTCCTGGAGAATCGCTGCCAAAGCCGCCAAAACCGAAGCCAGAGCGGCCGAAGGGAGTTGGGGCAGACCGTACGTCGTCATCACCAAAGTCTAGACGGTGTCAGGAAACTGGCAAGCCCCAGGCGAGGACGACGGACCTGGGATGGTGATTTGGATGCCTTCAGACATGAGGTAGTCGTAAAATCAACAGAAAACAAGAAAAGGGAGAGAATAAGGACAGCAAAGGACTAGAGGGACTTCATGGAGGAGGGGCAGTGGAGGTAGTTGGATAAGAACAAGACGGCAACGAGGTCAAGTTCCCGTGGGAATCCCGATCAACACCTTAATAGCCGAATAACCGTATTCACTGGCTATTAGGGGACGTGCGTGGCGGGGCACACCTGTTCCTTGCTTCAGCCCTGCCTCTGCCCAACCTGGTGACTTTGAATATTTGATTCGTTGCCCAATCGCTGTCGGGAAACTCTCTGAAGCGAGAATGGGTACCGTCTTACGGACCCCGTTGTTGAATGACTTTGAGGATACTGAAGCACAAGCGCATGCATTTTAACTCAAACAGTCCCAGGCTACAGCCGCTCGTTAGCAGCTCCCTATCTCAAGCCTCAACCCACAGCAAGGAAACATGGGGTGGAGTACGGGCCCGGCCGGACCAATGCATATGGGACTCCTGGCATATAAGTACATCGTCACTTTTTACCGTTAAATGGAAGTATTCTGAGTCGAGAGTGCCTTGGTGATTGGTGAAGCAAGGAATTCTCTAAGTTGTGACAAACTAATCTATGTAAGAAACCATCAGCCACCTTTATACCTCCCTACTCAAAGTCAGTACATAAAATCGTTCGAAATGCAAAAAACTCACATATTCTGGCCAATTTGTCTCCGCCCCCAGTCGCCCACATGTTGCCCACCGGACTCATGGAGATCGATATCACACTATTCTTATGTGCCCTGACCCTACAGACCGCTTCCCTATCCCTCTGCGTGAAAGGTCCACCAAGCGTACCTGTCAAAGGCTCCCCGTGCAATGGCGAATCTTCTGCCGATGGCACACCCATGTCCCACCACAAAACCCCTCTATCTCTACTCCCACTGACAACCCACCGCCCATCCGGGCTTACCGCGGTGCATAGGACGAGATCCGAGTGTCCCACAAGCCTCATAGTGCAACGACCTTTGTGTTTTCCCTCCCCGCTCATCGCCGGCCGATCGATCCTATTCCTATTCTCCGCTCCTTCGCGCGACGATTTCGATGAGGACAGGGATTCAAGCGCAGGCACTATTCCCAGGTGAGTTACGTCCCAAACCCTCAAATCTCTATCCAAACCAGCGGACACCAGGAATCGTCCGTTGTTTGCAAATGCCACTTGATAGACACCATCCCTGTGCCATTTCAGCCTCTCAATCAGCACGGGTAACTGTCTCTCTTTCCCCGGTGAGGACAGTGGACAAAGATCCCATAACCGGATGACACCTTCCAGTGTGCTGACAGCGAAGTATCTTTCGTCTGGACATACACTGATAGATGTGATGTCGGTACACAGGGGGGCAGTCGTCGCCCCTAGTGGGTTGTCGTGGTGAACATCCATTTGATGTCTTTCTTGATGATCTGAATTGTGTGAGCGGTACAAGTCATCACCCTCAACATCTATATCTGCCATCTCCAACGGATTGTCAGAGATGGTGAGCACCACAGGTTCCTCTATATCTTCTCCTCGCTCGCCGGTCCCGGTCGAGCTCGGGTAACCCAGAGCAAAACCAACGCCCCAGAGTCTGACTGTTCTATTTTCACCCCCACTTATCAACAGTCTCCCGCTTCGAGAGAATTCGAGGCCGTAGACGGGTCCATGGCGCCCCTCCAACCTCAAATGGATGCAGCTGCCAGCAATATCCCAGATCTACCCACAGAAGGAACAGAATTCAGTAGCTGATAGCACGGATCATCGATATGGGAAACGAAGAGAGGGAGTGGATATGATGGGCACCAGAACTCACTCTAATGATACCATCCTCCGATCCCGTTGCCAACCACTTTCCGCACGGACTAAAGGATAAGCATCGGACGAATATTTCGTGCCGCCCTGCCAGGGGTCTCCATTCGTGCATCAAGGTACACATCCTAGTCCCAGTCTTTGCGCGATATATCTCAACGGCTCCATCGCTCCCTGTTGCTAGGAGTTCACCGTCAGGGCTAAACGCGGTGCAGGTTATAACACTTTGATCCAAGAAACGGAGAGTTAGCAAATCATAAGAATCAAAAGCAAAGTGGTCAAAAACCGGACGAACCTATCATGCTGAAGCGTGTGGACCAACTCAACGTCCAACGGTCTCTTTCTCTCAACCACCTCCGCCGCATTCGTGATCTTGGGATGGTATCGGGCATACCAACCATCCTCTTCCTTCCTTAAATTAGGTGCTAGAATCGCGAAGTTCATCATCCAAGGGATTGTTGCCATAATACCGGTCACTTCATTAATGCGGTCCAGCCCAGGCCCAGGGGTCAGTGGAAGAAGTTCAAGCATCTGGCGACATAGCTGTATGGAATGATCCCAATCCGATTGGTCAAGGAGGCCCTCCGCTTGGGTCAAATGCTGGCCGGAGTATTCAAGGGCATATACGAGAGCTGGCGACCTTTCGCCCAAGGGAATCAACACGCCTGGGGTTTGTTTAAGAAGCTCGAGTTCGTACTCGAGGCAGCGGGAGAAGAGTTGAACATGATGTCGTGGTTGTGCAAAATAACGCCTTGATCGACTTTGAGTTGTCAAAAAGTCGCGAAGGGATGTGTGGCAAAGTGTGACAGGGATGTCGTCTGTCCCCGGAACTTGGATGATAGCTTGAAGGTTCACCAGGACGTTGACTACCTCGTAGGTGTTGATACCAAGAAGCTCCGCAATTCCCGATGTTGGAAGCGGTTTTTGGAGAAGAGCGATGGTCGAAGTGATGGTGAGGAAATGGGGAAGATGTTCCGAGCGCGCCAGGGTTTGTGCATAGAGCTCGTCCAAGCCAGGGTTCATTTCGAGGGTGAGGGGAAGACGATCCATGGGGGTCGTGGGGGAAGCAGAGCCTGAGCCATCGCTGGCAGTCAACCCCATAATGTACTTGAACAACGTTGATGCAAAGATGAAAGATCCGCCGATGTGTTTGACCAGCTTCTCCTTGTCACTGACAGTGGGCCATTTACCGTGCTGGCGTATGTATGCCCGGATCACAGGGTGTCGTCTCCGTTCATTGTCAAACAGGGTTTCAAGAAAGGTAGAAATATCGGAGTCGGAACATTGGTCGACGAGGTTGTCCAAACGAACCCCAGCAACATCCAGGTGGGATTGGATGTGCTGTTCCACACGACTTGTGATGAAAACACGAAGAGGTATCGAAGGATTGTCCTCGAAGAACAAGAGGAGATCGTCGATAAGCTCCTGAACTGGTTCTTTATCATCGCACTCGTCCAACCCATCCAAGACAATGAGAAATGGGCCTCCCTCCAGCCCTTTGACCGCCCCACCCTCAACGCTGGCTTTGAATGGTCTATAGACCAAACGCTGCATTCGAGCCACTAGCGAAACACCTCCTTCATCAAGCCTAGCCAAGGACGGGGTGGCTTGTACAGCTGCACGGATAAAAGGTTTTGTCTCGGGGATTACGCTGGCCATTTGACTCGCCAGAGTGGTGGCAAGCCTCCAGATTCTGCTCCTGTCGCCCGCGTTGCGAAAGAAGAAGAAACTGACAACAGGTCTACCCTGCCGCTCGAGCTTGGTGCACACTTCTTGTGAGATGGCAGACTTTCCGCAGCCTACATATCCGTGCATCCAAAGGATGTGAGGGTCATCAGGGTCCTCCGAGATATCGCTAGTCGCCCAGGTAGTCAGTTTCATGACTACCCCGACCCTCGTTCCTTTCGTACATGCAGAATCCGGTGGTGATCGCTTCCGATCTCGATGATGAGACGCATCCTCGATTGGCTGAAGAAGTTCATGCAAATCTGTTGTTGCAGTTTAACTCAGATCTAGGAATCCATAAACTGCGAAGCCTCCTACCCTTGTCGGCTGCTACTTGAACATGATAACCTCCATGAACCTGACTTACATTCAGCTGCTCAATGTGTGCGTTTTGCGACCCCTCTAGGAATTTCATCGGACAATCCGGCAGATGTGGTCAGTTGAGGGTCAGTGGGGGCTGGTCGAGGCGAGGGAGTGAGTTGAAGTCAAGTCGAAGCGTTCTATCATCTATGGTTCTTGAGCTTGGGTGTAATGGCCTGGGAAGTTGTTCCCAGAAATAGCATGTTGATAGAGCGCCCGCTCATCGGTGGCGATAATCACAATCTTGCTCCTGTACATGTTCAGTTGCCAGAAGGCGTGAGCTCTGGGTGCGCTCTTCTTATACCTCTAGTCAGGCCCACCGGCGGATATAACAGGGATCGTCTGGGGCATTATGGGGGTGTCCGATTCGATCCTCAATCGCAGGTCTGAGCTGTGTTGGGCGCTTACACCTCGTTTCGGCCCAAGTTGGAAGATTTACAGGGGTAGATGCAGGGAATTCGGCGCCAAGTTGCGCCGTGCACCTGGGGCATTGCATTGCGACGGTGAGTGCCTATCTTTGACACGATCATGGGGCACGACCTGACGAGAGCTGGCCAACATTACTAGTACTAGCTAAATGACAAATGTATGTGCCGCATGTCCACCATGCTTTATGCAACGTTTTTAACGGCATGGGTGTCCCAGGCTGAGATAAATACGGTTCCATCGTGCTGTCAATCTCTCCCCTACTCTTGGGTGCACTCGCACCTCTCATAGACAATGAGCCGATCTCGAAAGAAACGAAAGCTTGGAGAAGATGTTGAGGACAATGAGGGTAAGCACTTATTTGCGGCCGATAGAGCTTGCCAGACTGACGATGAACGGGATCGTGCTAGATCTCCATTCGTCTTCAAATAGCATGTTTTCCGGCGCATCTGGCTTCAGCATCGATGAGTTCACGTGCTTCCAATTTGGACGCGATATGAACGCGAACATAATTACCATCAATCATCACCACCATCCTCCTCTTCCGCCCCCCGTGAGTACACGTTAGAGTGGTCGATTTACTGGTATATAACTCTAACATTCGGTAGGACAACACACTCGTCGTGATCGCGACCGCAGCGATCACTTCTGCTTGTGTTACAGCCGGTTTATTTTGAGTCCCGGGGCATAACCTGCTAGTTGCGAAAGTATCCTGGCCCGTGGTTGCGGAAAGTCAACGCTGCTGTTGAACCCCCCCGGACCCCCAAATCCTGCTCCCCGGACACCATTTTCTCGTCGTGTGACCCTTCTCTCGTCCTGTCGCCATTCGATTTTGAGCACTCAGGTCAAGATTATGTGCGGCGCCCTCTCTTTACTCTCGCCGGTCATTACTCTCACGAAATTGGAAGCCTTTGCTTCCCCAAATGGACGAGGCCAACTTTCCCCCCAGTTGGCAAGACCCCTATCCCCCCTTTATCCCGGACACAATGGTCCATATCGTTCAACCCTACGGATCTCTGCAGCACTCCCCGTCCTTCTCCACACCACAATCAAGCTTTCGCAGCGATCACCATGAAGCTGAACCCGCTTGCTTTGCCAGTTGTTCCTTCCATTTTCCTCCCACTTTTCCGTCTCTGACCTCTGACAAATGTCTTGGTGTTGATGATCCTGTGTGTGTCGAGCAGAGCTCCATCCGGGTTATCCCATTCATTTGGTGATGATGGGTAGTATCCCTCTCTCACAAATAGTCTGACGGAGAACAACTCGAATCGCTCGCGGTTTTCAGCCCATGAGACGCAGGTATGCTCCCATTTACGGGATTCAAAATGTAACAGGCCTTAGGATTTGTGACGAATTTTCTCTCCTTTTTTGTCTATACTACCCCCACTTGTACCCCCACCCTCGCGCGGCCTCTGGTAGTAGCCGCCACCGTTTATATGCCCTCTGAGAGGGTTATATACCCCGCCGTTGTGTCTAGGTACCTCAGAATTATCTGTATCTACTTTGGACTCGAACCATAAGTATGAGAGCCCCACCATGTCGTTCAGTTGATGTCACCGCGCCGAAGAGAGTGAACCTTTTCAAGTAATTGAAGTACACGTAGTAGTACGGCTGATCACACAGCCAGTCGAGCACTTGCAGTCAAGATTCTGCACAAGGCTCGCCCTCTCTCAGTGCCAAATAGGAAGCAAAGGTCAAGACCTGCCTTTCTCGGTGGGCTGGCATGGTCACCCCTCATAGGGATGTTATTTCGCGCTTGTAGTGCCAGCTCTTGAAAAAAAGTACACCTCTTCCCCTTCCGCCGTTTCGCCTCTGGCTTCTGTCAGGTTGATTTTATGACTGTATGTCACATCCTTGCCGCGATTTCCCGTTATTAGCAGTGTCCCGAGCGCAGGGATTTCGACCACGAGCACAGCTCTACAGCGGCTTCTCCCTTGACTTTGGTGACGATCTGCAGATTTCGACCCATGCTCCACAGGAGGAGGAGACCGCTGTCCGTATTCGACGTGAATGCTTCTCGTCGCATAAGACCATTGGCAGTGACAAACGTTGCCAGTCTACTATTTAGAGCTGAAGGCAGACAAGGAATTATTGTTCCTCAGGCGATGGAGAGTGGAGCTTGATTTGGCAATGAAGGAGGAAGACGAACGACTGTTATCAGCGGTTGTACGGGGTACGTCGATCCCTGCTGTGGTTTTGAGGGACAGTATTCGCGGATGTGCGGGGTATACAAGCGAACTTGCCGAAAGCCCGGATCAGAGTAGCCTGTGAAAGGCCGACAATAAAGGATGTCAGTCGCGACGGGCTCTACACCTTTCCTTCCTCCACCACCTCATTCAGAATGCGACTACGTCTTATTCTCTTAGCTGCAGCCTCCTCCGTTCTGCCTTCAGTCAATGCCTGGGGAGCGGCAGGTATGGTGGTATTCAAGCTCTCAAAGACCGTGTACTGAACTCGCCCCTAGGGCACGAAATCGTTGCCACCATTGCGCAGATTCACCTTCATCCCTCTGTCCTCCCGGTCATATGCGAGCTGCTAGATATCGAGCCCACGGACTACTCAGAAGCAACTCTCCGGCGCCAATGCCACCTTGCCCCCATCTCTACCTGGGCCGACCGCGAACGGATGAGAATTCGTTGGTCTGCAGCCATGCATTATGTCGGAGCGGTCGACGACCACCCGGGCGACAACTGCCAATTCCCTGGCCCCGGAGGCTGGGCTGGGACGCAGAGAATCAACGTCCTAGACGCTATCAAGAACGTGACAGGAATCCTGGCTGAATGGAGCGGGGTCGACGAGCACGACAACAGCGGAAGGACCTTGTTATCCCCAACAGTACCCCGCAGGGCTACTTCTTCTCGTGTCGGGGGACAGAAGAAACCCTTTACCTCTCGCCCCGCCGGTCCTCGAGAAGAAGAAGCCTTCAAATTCCTCGTTCACTTCATCGGCGACTTGCACCAACCCCTCCACCTCACAGGACGCGACCGCGGTGGGAATGGCGATAAGGTCTGCTTCGAACACCGACAAAGCAATTTGCACAGCGTCTGGGACACCGGTCTCCTCACCCGACTCATCCGAACCGTCCCCTCCCAATACTCTCGCCCCTTACCCGACCGCGGCGACCTCCCCATTCCCTCGAAACAGATCGAATTGGCTTTGCGTCACGCCATCTACGACCCGTTCATTCGAAGGGTAATGTGGGAAGGTGTCGAGAGTAAATGGATTAACGACATCGACGCTTGGCTCTCCTGCCCCGCTATACCTACCACCCCCGCGCCCGAAACTCTCCAATCCGAGTCCATCTTCTCCGTAGTATCCAGGGCGTTCGCCAACCCTCTGACCCTTCCACGAGCTCTCGTCAACGTCCTCGCTCCCAGGGAACGTGTTGATATCCTCCCCGACGGCCCCCTTGTTTGCCCATACGCTTGGTCTGCACCCCTCCACAAACTCAACTGCCAGTACATTTGGCCTCCTGTACTGAATGTTACCACGGTAGAGCCCGAGGTTGTCGACTCCCCTGAAGACAGCGACCTTACTAGGCCGGCTTGCTCGAGGTACCCTGTTTTAGACACCCCGGCTTACGTAGCTGCGTTGGATAATGACCTCGTTCTGGAGAAGCTGGTTGCACAGGGAGGGTTGAGGTTGGCTGGTGTGCTGAATTGGTTGTTCGCTGCTGAGGCGTGATGAAGAGGGGGAAGGCGATGGGAAGATGAACTATGGACGAATGAAGTGGATGTTATGGACTTGCCTCTGTTTTCGTTTGCTACGCTTTACGTCTTTTGACCAACCACATAGTCTAGATTGTACAATTATTCCTGTTCTGCAGTTATCGAACCTGTATATTAGCTCCAGTCCATCACGACGGGACCCCTTTCTCAATCGGGAAACTCACAAACTCTCTTTGGACAGACTTGAATTTGTTCGTCCAACACTAGCTTATGTCGAGCATCGACAGGTCGATGGCCCCGGCTGCCGCAGCCACCTTTGAAGCGGGCAGTGAGATCTACCCGGCTCATTGCCTTGATACAATTGGGCTCTGAGAAAAGACCGACATGTCCAACCTCGCCCCATTCCTGGGCGCTGGGCGGGAAGGTCAACCTGGTATGAGCATCGTCATGGTGAGATGGCCGAGCGGTCTAAGGCGCCAGACTAAGGACCAGGACATGAGATGTCCAATCCCCTCTACACATTGACTTGAATGTAGTTATCTGGTCCGAAAGGGCGTGGGTTCGAATCCCACTCTCATCAGATTTTTTGGTTTCCAAGACAGTGATGCCCGAGGCCAAGATGTGTATAAAGACCATGTTTGACCGCGAGGGTGGAAGGGTATCAGTTCTCCCTGCTTCATGTAGTCTCCCGGAGCCAGATTAACTTGGTTTGAGGATGTTGAATACAGCAAAGCCCCATCTTCTGAATTTACCGCGTGGAATCTAGACGGCAATTAGCCATACACACATTTGTGTACAGGTTCGCTTCTTGGAGATCCATTCTTGGCTGGGATAACGGTCGGTGGGTACTTTGACGCCCAGGGGACTTGAATGAATACCGGATCGTGAGAAATGATGGGACGCGCGTCGCGCTCAGTATTCGTGTTCGGTGCGAGCTCTTCTCCTCATCGCCCATTGTACCATGTCCAAACCCCAGGAATTCGAAATAAAGGTCCACTCTGAAGACCCTGAAAAGAAGGAGAAACCAGATGACAAGCCAAATCTCGAGGGCTCTTCACGGCTCCTCAAAGACTCCAAGGAGGGCGAAGGAGAGGAATTGGTGCGTAATCAGTGTTGTCGAGGGTACAATTTACTCAACATTCCATTCGTAGTCTGAAGAGGACCAGCAGTTGAAAGACCAGCTAGAAATGCTGGTTGAACGACTAAAAGTAAATCTATCCACGTCCAAGTGCTTTCACGCTGCTCAAAACCATTGATCTCCAGGAGAAGAACACGGATTTGTATCGACCGGCTCTG
The DNA here is from genome assembly GCA_027579765.1 of Candolleomyces efflorescens. NCBI lineage: Eukaryota > Fungi > Basidiomycota > Agaricomycetes > Agaricales > Psathyrellaceae > Candolleomyces > Candolleomyces efflorescens. Next base: position 50,879 of record JAMZDL010000171.1, read on the forward strand.
GAGAGTCTCCGGACACTGATCAGAACGTCGACGTCCTCCATGACATCCGTGCCCAAACCTCTTAAATTCCTCCGACCACATTATCCCGATCTCCAAGCTCTCTATGAGACTTGGACGGCGTCGGACGACAAGGTACGCCCGATGCCTCATTCCCGGTTGTACTATAGCTCAATCCATCTGCTTTCAATAGAGTTTGTTCGCCGACATCCTCTCCGTTCTCGCAATGACCTACTCCGACACTCAACCTCGAGGGACCCTGCGCTATCGCCTCCTCTCTGACGCTCTCAAGCCAACGGACGCGACCCTAACAGATCCCGGCTCATGGGGTCATGAATACGTTCGACATCTCGCGGCAGAGCTCGGTGAAGAGTACACTGCTCGCGAAGAAGCAGAGGTTGCAGAGGAAACTGCCGATTCTGCCAATAAGCAAACCGATGTTCCCCAACTTCCCGGAACCATCGACGATCTCAGGAACCTGGGTAAGAAGTGTGCTACCTTCCTCCTCGGCCACAACGCCGAACCGGACGCTGTTGATCTGCTGGAGGAGTTGGAAATCGTGAACGAACTCACAGAGGTTGTTGACGAAAACACCTTCAGTCGTGTTTGCCAATACATGCTCAGGTGAGATATCCCACCCTTCATTTTATCTGGACCTCAGTTCAACAGGATCTATACAGATGCGTCAACCTGCTACCTCCTCCCGATGATATATCCTTCCTCAAAACCGTTCACAAGATTTACGTCAAACACGATAAATTTCCGGAGGCTCTCTCTGTGGCCATCCGTCTGAACGACCCAGATCTCGTCCGGGAAGGCTTCAATGCTCCTGGAAATCCGTATGTCGCAATGCCCATAATATTTCCGGTGGCATCAACTGATATCAGCAACAGCCTCATGAAACGACAATTGGCGTTCATGCTTGCACGAGCAGGTATTCCCTTCGAGTGGCTACAGCCTCCTTCGGAGAATGAGGGTGAAGACGCGGAGGCTGATTTCTCAGAGGAGCTTCCAGAAGACCTTGTAGAGTGCCTAAGCAATACCAATCTCAGCACCCACTTCCGTGCATTTGGCAAAGAAGTCGGCGTTGCGGATCCCAAGAGCTTGGAAGATGTGTACAAGTCGCATCTGGAAAACACTCGTAAGCAGCCATCTTGGTTCAAAGTTGAGGAAAAGAGGTTTCGAACGTGTCTTTTGCCATGTAGGACCAGGGACTACCGCGAACATCGACTCTGCAAGAGGAAACCTTGCTGGCACCTTTGTCAATGCTTTCGTCAACGCCGGATTCGGAAACGACAAGCTTATGGTTGAAGCTGAGGAGGGCAACAGTTGGATCTACAAGAACAAGGATCACGGTGAGCTTATTTTCAAACCTGTATCCACACTGGTCACTCATTTTATCCCAGGTATGCTCAGTGCTGCTGCATCACTTGGCCTCAGTTTACTCTGGGATACCGATATTGGTCTAAGTCATGTCGACAAGTATACCTACTCCTCTGAAGAGAACATCAAGGTGATTCAATCTGACAGCTCCCTCCCTCGACCTTCTGTTGACTGACTGGTAACTATCTTCTAGGCTGGTGCTCTTCTTGCCACTGGTATCCTCAACTGCGGCGTCCGTACCGAAGCCGATGCTGCCCTCGCCCTCCTAGGCGACTACCTCGAGAACAAATCCGTCCCTCTTAAGACGAGCGCCATCATCGGTCTTGGCCTCGCCTACGCTGGCTCCCACCGTGAAGACCTTGTGCAATACCTCCTGCCCCTTGTCGAATCCTCTAACACTATGGAAATTGCTAGTTTGGCTGCACTGGCGCTTGGGTTCATCTTTGTGGGGAGTGAACATGGGGAGATCACGGGCACGATCCTGCAAACACTTATGGAGAAGGCCGAGTCGGAGGATAAGTCGTTGGATGAGAAGTGGGCTAGGTATTTGGTGCTGGGTCTTGGGCTGCTTTACCTTGGTGTGTACCTTTCCTTCATCCCCCCTTCAAGGACCCTTTTCACAACCCATGTTGTTGTCAAATAGGCCTACAAGATGCATCGGACGCGACGATCGAGACTCTCAAAGCCATCGAGCATCCTATATCCAAGACTGCTCAGGTTATCGTAGAGGCAAGTGCTTTCGCAGGCACGGGTAACGTCCTGCGGGTACAGACGATGCTGCACTACTGCGATGAACATATCAACGTCGGGCCAAAGGAAGAGAGCAAAGACGAGAAGAAGGAAGGCGATAAGAAGGAGGAGCCTGAAAGGAAGGACGATACCTTCCAGGCTTTCGCTGTCCTTGGCATTGCTCTCATCGCTATGGGAGAGGACATCGGTTCCGAGATGGCCTTGCGACAGTTCAACCACTTGGTACGTCCTTTTCAACTCTCTGGATAGCAAAATGGACGTGCCGCTGATTCGTGGCGGTATTGGCAGATGCACTACGGCGAACCCATCATCCGAAAATCCGTCCCCCTAGCCATCGGCCTTGTCAGCGCCTCCAATCCCCAACTCCCCATCCTCGACACCCTCTCCCGATACAGCCACGACAACGACCTCTCTGTTGCCCTCAATGCCATCTTTGCCATGGGCCTCGTCGGCGCCGGGACCAACAACGCACGTCTCGCACAAATGCTCCGGCAGCTCGCTGGCTACTACCAAAAGGAAGCGGACTGCTTGTTTATGGTGCGGATCGCGCAGGGATTGGTGCATATGGGCAAGGGCACGATCGGGTTGAATCCGTTCTTCTCGGATAGGAGCATCATGAGTCGGCCGGCTGTTGCAGGGCTTTTGGCTACACTCACTGCGTTTACAGATACGAAGGGCTGTGAGTTCTCCTTTCTCTTGCTCTTTCCAAAGCTAAGATACTGACTGAATGTTTGCCACGACAGTCGTACTCGACAAATACCACTGGATGCTCTATTTCCTCACACCCTCCATGTACCCCCGCTTCCTCATCACGCTCAACGAAGACCTCGAAAACATCCCTGTCACTGTTCGCGTCGGACAGGCTATCGACGTTGTCGGCCAAGCAGGTAAACCACGCACGATCTCTGGGTTCCAGACACACCAGACGCCTGTGCGGTTGGGCATTACGGAACGTGGAGAGCTGGCGACAGAGGAGTACATTCCATTTGCGCATGTCCTTGAGGGCTTTGTGATTTTGCAGAAGAATCCTGGGTGGGAGAAGGAGGATAAGATGGATATCTGACGAAGTGTGAAGCTGTAGAGCGTGTAATAGTAGTAGTCGTCACTCCTTTTTCAGGTACTAGAAACAGTAATTTCATTTTTCTCTCTCATTCTCAGTCCCATTGTCAATGTCGAGAAACTATCGTGCATCATGGTCAATATTTGGCCCTCTATCTTTGGATACAACATTCCAAGGCAGATCTAGTAATCAAGCCCTCAACTGCCAGGCAGGACATCAGTATATACAGTAAATATGGCATCGCGTATATATGTGCAATACACCCCAAGGCCCCAGCTCGACTCGGACTACTGGCTCATCCATGGATAATCTTGTTCATGTGTTTGCGTTTGTACACATTCAGGCGATTGGTCCCAGCTCGTTGATCCAGAATGATCTGCCATCGACTGCGCAGCGTAATATCCGGAAGCAGAGGGATGAGCATCCAATGCAAAGTAACTGGTGTTTGCAGGCGACGGGGATTGAGGGTGAGCAGGTCTAAAGGTCGGGGTGGATGGAAGAGCGGGGGTATACGAAGGTTGAGCGTGGCCATAGCCTGTGTCAATATAGGATGTTTCAAAGGCGGAAGCTTGATACTGGGGTTGTACCGAGTCCATCGTGATGCCACTGGTACTGTGCGATGTGTTATACTGCAACCAAAGGTTAACGGGGCTCAATGAAACCATAGGACCGCAACTCACATGAGCTAGGCTGCCCGAATTCACCGTGGCACCGTCATTGAATTGCAACTCGGGATCGGGAAGCGTCAACTTGGGCATCGAGGGTGGGTGCATTCCAATGGTCGGAGGGTAGTGAGGGCGCTCCACCATGGGCAGATATCGAGCCTCCGATGCGACGCGCATGCGATTAGCAAAAGAAATATCACTAGCCCGGCGCACAATGCTCACCTCTTTCTGAAAGGCTTCCGCGGATCCTAATGTCCCACCGGACTTGGATTGCCGAGGTAGCAATGTAAACAGCGGTGTTGGTGGATTGGGGAGTTGCTTAGTTGGCCCGACTTTCGACCGAGAAGGCTGCTCTATCCTTCGGCGGATATGAGCTTGTTGCCCCTTTCCTTTCTTTGCTCTGGCTGAAAGGGTTGAAAGGGAAGATGCAAGGGCCGGCGACGGCGTTGCTAGTGCATTGGGTAGCCCCCGAGCTCTGGAGATGACAAAAGGACCGACCGTAGTTACGGCTGCTGGGTCACGATGAGGGTATTGGGTCTGATCCACACCCGCACCCGTACCATCCCGTTGAGGTTCACTCGTGGCAATGGCCTGTTCCTCGCCGAAAGTAGAGCCAACCTCCACAACCTCCATCGGACACATGTTGACCTCGGGTTCAGCATGACCGTTTTCGCCTTCCAGGCCCTCCGCCTCCATGGTAGCTCGATCCCGCTTCGAGAGCTCGGAAGAAGAAAGTGATGCGTTCTTGACCTCCCAACGCTTGCGTACCAATCTGACCAACTTCATGTCATCGGACGAAGGATGCGGTGTTGAGAGGGAGGCATTGCGACTAGAATCGTCGTGTTGCGATAATCCATGGAGTTGTTCGAGCAAGGTAAGCCCCATCCCGATTGACAACATTATCTCGCTGCTGCAGGGATCACAGCGGTTCATCCCAAGGTCTTCTCCTCCGGGCTCACTGGGAACGGGTCCACAGCATATACGGGAGCACACCAAGGTGGCATCGAGGAGGAGCTGGTCCAACGGATAGACTTTGAGGAGAGGAGGCTTGAGGGAAGACCGAGCGTGGCAGGCTGAACGCTCTGATTGGGCGGCCATTTCCCAAACGCCGTGCATCAACCTCGAAACGTGAATTATTGCCTGCGCTGAAGCTCGGAAGTGACGAAGAGCAATGGCGATGCAGGAACGGGACTCGGGAGCGGGGCCTCCTTTAGCGAGATGGTCCGACACAAACGGAGAAAAGATCTTGAGAACGAGAAGTTGAGTGACGATGGCCAGCTCGCAGCTGAGAACACGCCTCCTCGACTGGCGACCAACATTTTCGGAATAGAACTCGACATCTGCAGGCAATGCGTTGCTCTCGTCGCCAAGAGCAGCCTTGCCAGTCGCAACGAACCCTGACGCAGAACTTCCTACTCCATGCTTGAAAGCCCAGCGAAGCTCGGAAGGGAGGCCGTCCACCCACTCCGCGATTAAATTCTCCATCCTCACTGCCTGGCCTAGCGATTGGTCACAACAGGAGTATGTTGTGCTACGTTTGATAGTCGAGGCGATGCGAGTTAGTCTATATAGAGAAAAGAGAGTAAACGTCTGAGTGGGTTAAACAATGCGGATATACGTACAATGCTCGGTGGACGAGGTATGTTTGCTCTAATCGCATGTCCTGTGTCTCTTCATTCGACTTTTCTTGATCTTTCGAGGGCGGTTCATGGTCTTCGTCCGCGTCATTGTTGGTACACTGCATGTCGTCGTCAGGAGGTGCTCTGGGAAGAGGTGTCGAAGAATAACACAGAGCGGGAATCAAGGATTCCACTTCAAAGCCATCAGACAAAAAACTGTCGCAGGGATAAAAGGTGAGATTCCAAGTACAGCATATCTACGAGGAGGAAAGGAAACTCACAGGTCATAGTAGTATGCGTCCCAAAGGATCCGAATTCTAGATTCTTCCGCTTCGCTACGTGCACCTTCCAGCTCCTGGTCCGGTTGGTCTGCGCTGATGAGCCCCGTGTCTCCGAGTCGAATCTCGACCGACTTTCCGTTGCCCCCATCGCCTTGGAGAGGGTTCGTACTCTTGGAAGACGTAGTCGACGCGGAGGTTGGTTTTGAGCGTTCACCAACTTGTGACGGCAATGGCGAGCACAGCAGTCCCTCAGCGAAACCCCAGCTCCGCAGGGCTGCAACCATCCGACCCAGCTAAAGAGGGGGGCTGTGAGCCAACGAAAAGGGAGAGAGGACTTGGTATACATACCAACGATAGAACAGCCTGACGTCCAGGGGTATCATACTTCCGGACCTTGGTGCAAATGTGGTTGGGTGAGCTCACATTCTCAGCGCCCATTAGGTAGTGGATGCCAACAAGGCAAGCGCGAAGAAAGTCCGCGCGCATGTTTTTGATGAACGTTTGGTCACCCTTCACACCAGCAGGCACAGGCTGCCCGCCATCCATCCATACACCTAGCGCTTGTTGAGAAAGCGCGAAAAGGAACGAGGGCGACTCCAAATGGTTGACCGTGCCAAACTTGGCGATGGATTCCGTTCTGTGAACTCGAACGGGGGGAATGTTGGATGCACCCACGGCCATGAGCGCTGCGGTCAATGCAAAGCAGGGGAGGGATTCGTTCTGAAGGGGTGGCGAGCCTGAGGACGATATTGACCCTGGGGCCATGGAGGCAACTCCGGGCTTACACCCCCGCTTGAGGCACTTGTAGCGTCTGCAGAGTTCGTTGCAGCCAGTACGTGGAAGGCCCAAGTCCAAAACAGAGCAATCAAGGGCCTTCTTAGCGGATTGAAGGTACTCCACACCTGAATCTGGGCTGGGAAGATGACCAAGGAGGGCCAAATTGACGAACGGCTTTGACGTGGATTCATAGGTTGGGCAGATAGGAACTGGCGGTAGAACCATGGGTGACGTGGTGGAATGCGAGGCTGCGGGAGGATGGCCACTGGTGGTGGGGTCTTGATTGTTTGTATAATAGAGGGGGGCGGACTCAGGCTCTGCAAAACTGGTACGAGGACCCGGATTCGACACAGGGAGGACTGCCCCCACAGCAGTGGAGGCAGGAGGGGCCAATTCAGGGTAATACACACCGACGGCAGGTAGAAAGGCTTGAAAATTCTGTATCCCCTCTGGTGAATAGAGAGGAGCGGCGCAAGCTTGAGTTGGGCGAGGTATGTTTCGTTTTTGTTGTGCCTTTGACAACGCCGGCATGGAATGAGAGGCAGCCCACACAGCAGAGGACCCCGAGGGAAGCATGACCTCGTCTCTCAGTCTGGTTTCCTGATTAGACGAATGTTCCTCATTCACCTTCAATACATCCTCGCCCTCTCCGTCACTGGCGCAGGCCCCTTTGGTCGTTTCCCCTGCATGCTCTCTCAGCGCAGACCCGTAGCTTCGAGCAGCGGGTGCAGAGAGGAAAAAAGGCTGAGAATTGGCGTTCGCTGAATGAGCGTGGCGAGGAGTTGGGTTCACAGCACCACCCTGGGAAGTATACAAAGCTATTCTTTCCTCCATCGCTTCTACTGCTGGGGGATATGTGGGGGTGAAGGCGATGGGAACTCCCCGGTATAATGCACCCAATATTGCCTCAATCTCCGTTGTACGGGTATTCAGAGAATGTACATCCCTATTGAACGAATTCAGGATCAAGCATAGACATGGTAGAAGCGACATACACTTTCTCGACTGATGTCTCCGAGTACACGCATCTTTCCACTGTGTTCTTCTTCAGACATAAGCCGCAGGGCTTCTTTCTATCGCATTTCGATTTCTGCCGCTTGCACTATGATAGGTAGTACGGAGTGAGTTATTAGAGCCAAGCAGAAAATGGCTGGCAGAGCTGACCTCCTGGCAGACCATAGTCGCCCTACCCCGGATTTTTCTGTTGGAAGCACATCGTCAGCGACGTTGAAAGCGCGAAAAGGTGGTGGAACCGTAGGTGGTGAGGGAGAATGATCGAGTTCGCGGTTTGCCGCGCAGCGCCAGAAACAGATCACGCACCCAGATGTACTGCCACCACCTGTCTTCCTGGACCCTTCCTCCATCGTGCTACCTTGAAGTCTGGCCGACTTGGACACTGCGGTGGGTTGCAAGGGAGCAGAGAGTTTTAGAGGGAAAGAGGATGGGAGGACGGAGGGACGGCACGGAGAGGAGAATATAAAAGTGAGTGATTCAGGAAACCATAATATGAGGCCCGAATCGCGATTTTGAACTACAGATCTACTAAATGGTAAGTACAAGCAGGTAAAGCGGGAGTTTTCCACAATTTCAACGATGGACCAGCTCAACCAGGCACGAACGGCTCAGATATTGGTGCCACATCAGTGGCCCTCCCGGCCCGCGCCATGATGCACCGATCTTTGGCAAGCCTACTTGATGGCAAGCATATAACACTGGTTTATCCTAATTGTCAATTAGTTGATTCGTCATTAACTCAGGCTCATAGAAACATCTCCCCAACCGTTTGTCGGCCACCACTTTGCTGGCAAAAACAGAACCAAAGATCAATCACTGTTTTAAAGCAGGTTGCTACTGCAATCACAGTACAGGTGAGCATCCACAAATCAAATGTTGTGCAGTGATAAAAGCTCGAAAAAGGGGGCATTTCAACCCTTCAATAATAACACATGGAATGTCTGTCAAGCATTGCATGGATATGGGTGCAGAACCACTAAACGGAGCCGAAAAGAGGGCAAGATCTGATCCTGTTTATATAAGCACTCATAACTTGCCCATTTCTGGAACGGTGTTCCGAGACCTAATAGGGGCTCGGGTATTTTGGGGCGGTTTTGGATTGCCAAGCTTTTTTTGCAAAAGCGGCCCAG